>PNEQ01071408.1:0-42783 GCA_003012365.1 Medauroidea extradentata
TGTGTATCATAATCGGACAAAGCACATTGATGTAAGGCATCATTTCATCAGGGAAGCAGCAGAAGCAGGAAGAATAGAAGTAGTTTATTTACCAAGTAATGAAATGACAGCAGATGTACTAACCAAGGCACTTCACAGACCACATCATACCTACTGTGTGCAGGGACTGGGACTTGAACCGAAGACATAGTTTTTTTTTTGTGTATTGTATTTTTTTTTTTTATTATTATTCATATGATGCTAGATTACGGGGGGGTGTTGGAATATAATCTAGCAGCAGTTGCCTATTCTGTTTATAGGCCTAGTGTTGTTTTCTTTTGTTTTTCAGTAGTTTTGTTGTACCATGGCGTACTTGTTGTGAAGCAAAATGCACGCAGTAAATAGTTTTAACTAATAAAAGTACTTTATTTCACCAATCCAACAATTTTGTCCAGTAAGAATTTACCCATGATGTTTATACATTCGTCACAGGTCTCGGAGGACATGTACGAAACATTTCCACTGCCTTTATTAGCAAATTTGGCTATAAGTTGTGCAATAAATGGGTCATACTCGCTTAGTAGTTCAAGGCACCCCAGGTAAAGTGCTATTGTGGTTGAACCAATTTCCTCATCATCGCCCCTGAAATGATAATCTCTCACTAAAAGGAAACACACCACAGAAACAATCCTTGCTAACACATCATGCCAGTACTTCACTTTATTTTCATACTGTGTGTTTAACAGTGTTTTAATGCTTTTCCCTTTTTTTCTTCTGGTTACGAACGTAAGCATGTTGTTTCGGTCATCTCTAAATTGCTCGTGATGTTCAAATAAGTTAGCATGTTTCCAATCATTAAATCCTGTTAAAAAACTTGTTCTCTTGTCAATTGGTTGTAATAAAAGTCAGGGTATGCGAAATATATTTCCAGTGGATTCTGAGTACAAAAGTCAGTCTCTCACACATCTCTCACCATTTGGGAGTTTATAATTCTATTGAAATACTACATTTTTGTCCCTTTAAACATGCTCAGCATTAGAAAAAATCAGCATGTAAACTTTATTGTGGGAAGTTTTTAATTATCTTTTCAACCTCTGTAACATTCTTAACATCCCAAGTGGCTGGAGCTTCTAACACAAATGTTTTACTACTTAGTTCTGTTTCTTTAATCAAATCTGGATCTTCTTGCATAACATTGTCACTGTGTACACTACCCTGTTCATGGCTATCTTTTTCTAAGTCTAAACACTTTTTGAATTAACATTAACAGGTTTGCATTCATCACTTGATAATGTCCCCTGAGTGTCTGAAGAAACATCTGAATTATAAGAAAGATCATATTGGTTATGTATTGAATGTTTTAGAAGTTGATGCCGAAACTGGAGTAGTACTGAAGTATAAGCCTATTTTAGGAACTTTATTACAACATCAAATAAATTATGTTGCTTTTTGCTTGCTCTCTTCCTTGACTCAGCTCCACTTGATTCTTTGTTCATTCTGAAAGCATTAACAGAGTATTTATTGAAAAATTATGATTTTAATGAAAAAAATTAATAAAACATGCACTTTTATATAAATAATAATAGAAAAAAGAAAGAATACCAACAAACGAAGCCTATAATGGTTTCTGTTAATAACAGTGTAGCCAATACTTAATACAAATACATAACTATTTTTGTTTTCGATCGAAAATTCGCGGCAACAGATGATTGATCATTTGCAATATTGATTGCAATACGTATCAAAGAATCCATTTATGTATGAGAAAACTTATGTGGACAATGGAGTAACATTGTATGCTCGCTAACTGTATTAATTTTTTTAATGTGTTTCATTGCAAAATAATGCTAGTACTTGTACACAGAGCGAAAAAATCAAGTGGAACAATAACAGTATGACAACAATGGTCGATAACTAATCTGTTTAACCTAAAGCGCCTTTGAGACCCGAGTGACTTAACGACCCTAAGCGTTCGAGCTCTTAAGCCAACAGATTATTATATTTTTGGAAATTTGTATTCTAAGCGAATAATAGCTTGTCGCACTGTGTCACGCCGCTCGATTGCCCAGGCCTGAAAAACACTTTTAAGAGTCAGAGGGAGTTGATTTGTAGATGCTGAAAATTTATCTGGACTGTGCGCTGGTTGAACAGTATAGAACTTAAATATGACTTTCATGCTGTCTTATGAAGATGAAGTGTATCTGCGTTCTTTGAAACAAATCCATTACTTTTATATCCTGAAATTCGGTAAAATATTTCATAGAAAGTAATCTTATCATTCTAAAACTAAGTATTGAAAATAATTACCTCCGACTCTCAAGAATAAAATTTAACAACATATAACCAAAATATATTTTGGTGTGATTTACTTACTTTGTACTTCCACTGCGCTGAATGTGTAATTTAATGAATGTCACATATTCCTAAAAATATTGTTCACAAACACTCACTTGGAGCCTATTAGTAACTGACTAGATGACAAAATTTTGTGTATTGACTCTGACTGACTTAGAGAGGTATGTACTACGCAGAAGACAAAAACAGGGCTGGGTGCCGGACGAGTTCATTTCTCTGCTGCAAGTGAGACGGAGAAGGGGCGTGGGTAGTTGCCGGTTGGCGTGGTAGGGTACGGACGGTGCGCTGCTGTCTCATGTGAGTGTGTAACGGCTGTGAAGTGCCAGTATTGTTTATTGAAGTAGGCATGTCCAACGTAATACGGTTTTGGATACTGGCTAGAGAACAGTTTTGCTCTTTACATACACTTTCGTGAGTATTTAAGAACTCTTTTATGCGAAGAACAGTTTTAACTACTATTTACATTTAAGGGCTTATCTATAAACGGCTTTCGAAGGACAACCAACTGCTCACTAACACTTTCTCTATGGGGATAGCAGTTTGTTGTTATTCAAAAGCAGTTTATAGATACGGCCCTAAGAACTGCATGCTGCTCAGTATTGATTGTTTACCACATCCCTATACAGTTGTTTCAATAGGCCTATATATGTGCCTTAAACTCTCTTCATGACGAATGCTCGAATATAGTGCCCAAAAATTTGGCGCCCTGGGCCTGGTCTCATTTAATTTATAAATCTGGGCCTGCGTCAAGCAAAAGGTATACTACGCTCAGTGTACCGCAGGGTTTTTACATTGGGGCCGCTGCTGTTTTCTATTTAGCCTATGTATTAAGTATTCCAAATTGTTTTCAATATATGAAATGCCACCAATATGCTGACAATACTCAGTTACTCATTTCTTTTCCTCCCGAAGAACTCCCACAAGCAGTAGCTAAAATAAATAATGATCTGATCCGCTTAAAATGGCTTAAAACTAAATGCAAACAAATATGCACATATGGCTCTAGCAACACCAAAAATTATTAATAAAGTTAATCGGCATATTGAAATTTACATCAATAAGTAACTGTCCTGTCTCCTCCTGCCAACATTATCGAAAATTGGGTGAAATGTTTGACCAAAACCTCATATTGCAAAAACATATATTTTCTTGCCTACAGGTTGGCGACCACAGACTCAGACATCTATATAAATATAAACACTCCTACCATCAGACATCAAACTGAAAATTTGTGATTTCCTAGAGCTGTCATATGTATGTATAGTGCTAGAATGACAGATAATTAATGACTTAATTTGTATTTATATTAACAATGATCTCATAAAATAAATAATTTACCTTTTATCTTAGCATTGCCCATTATTTTTCATGTGCAATAATAGCTATTATCAAGCGTTTTTATAACTTTTGTAACATAATAATACAGTACCGTATTTAGTAAACACGTAAACAAACACAGCAAATTGTAAACCGGCCTTGGGCTGAACTTTGTACGTATAAATAAAATACAATGAACCCATGTACCCCTCTAGTTCCGGCACCCCTGTGCAAGATTAACTATTATATTCAAGCCACCAAATTATGACTGGTTTAACTATTTAACATAGTTATACAGTAACTTTTAATGCCTATATGCAGATATTGTTCTTAAATTTAAAATTTTGCCATGCCTGTTTTGTCTTTCAGATACAGTACAGTTTTCTAGAATTGGTGAACAAAATTAAGGACCAAGGGGAGCACATATACAAACTTTGCATCGTGTCACACAATAATAAGTGTAAAACATTTATTCTGTGCTTGTGTCATATGAGATTACCTAATTTCTTAAGTACGCTGGAATCTATATACATTTTTGTGCTTCTACCCTATGATTTTCTATTCATTGAACGAAAAACTTCCAGAAACATTTCAATTGTCTCCTCTCTTTACCAGTTTTAAGCTTAATAAAAACACTGGGCACACTGATGTTACAAACAATGCTGGGAACCACTTGAAATACGGTGATCTTTGTTAATTTTTTTCCTTTTAGGCAAGCCTATCTAATTTTACATTCAAAAAGTTTTTCTACTTTTTCAGCCAGGAAAACAGCTAAAACAACCTAATTTTGGAACTTTGAAATCCCAATTTTCCCATAAGACCTCTGGAACCCTTGCTTTAATAGGGGGGGGGGGGGGGTGGTTAATGATTCTACACAATTACAGTGTCCAGAACTTAACCTCCAACCTACAATTTATTTTCATTTGTACCTCTCACCAGAGGCACCAGAACTAGGTGGAGGGGGGGGGGATGGGTACATTGTATCGGTGCAGAGGGGGCAACTGGAATTTTTTGTATTTTTATGTTTATCTATTAGTCTTCTTGTATGACATATGATTTCATTTATTCATTAAATACAAAAGACAGAAGACTGACCAATGCGCCTTATCTCGCATAACATACATGTTTGTTTCACCCACCACACCACTTGGTCACTGCTTAAAATACAATTGTTTCCATCTCATCACATCAGCACTAAAGACATCAGTTATAAACCACCCAATACCACTACCACAACTATACCCTTTAAGGGACTCTCTTACTTCAAGCAATAACAATTATTTTTTGGAACTATGGTACAATCACAGTCTGAAGTGTTTCTTCATCCTGCAAATGAAAACGTTAGGCGCTTATTTAATAGCTTCGAAACAAAGAGTCTGATTTCTAACACACAGCAGCGGAATTTTCTGGCATATAAGTGAGCTCCTCAAAGAGCACTGGCGTACAAAATCATATGTATTACAAAATTTTGGTATAATTTAACATCATTATGGGCCTCTCATGCAAAAAATTTTTGGATAGTAAAATTATATATATATAAAAAAAAGTAGTATTTTTGAAATTTGGTTATAATAAAGGCCTATATATTAACATGTTAAAAATTATAAAAAATAATTTTTTTAATAGATTTTGTTGTTTCAAGCCCTAATTTTTTGAAATACAGTTTTTAATATTCTACTTGAAAATAAAACATACTACCACATAGTGCTCAATAAATAAACATCCAATGATAAAATATCTACTCAGCAAAAAATTCTCATCAAATTTTGATGAGCAGGTAGTTCAGATTTTATTGACGATTGAATATTCCAGTCGTCCGCTCGACATTGTACCTATCCATGCCTCTTAGTTGGTTAATGTAGGCTCATTTAGTATGATATCCTGATAGTTTAATTTAAGTTTTCCAAAAATAAAACAAAATTCGTTACATTTCTTTAAACCACTAGATAAAAATTAAACGACGTGTACAGTGCAGAGTAAATTATTTTTAAAAAAATGTAAATCCGAAGCCGAAGCTAATTCATATTTGATTTTTACAAGTGTTTTATATTCAGATATTCACAATTTCCAGAAACTGAAACTTTAAAACCCTTTTTCTTTGCATTAGTACATTGAAATAAAAATGTGTATTTTATGCAATTGAATACACTATAATATACTGAGCTGCTGTTTATATTTTGTTTGCAAATCATTAATATCATAAAACTTGCTGCTGCAAGAATGGAGCAGAATATTTTAAAGAATAAAAATTTGGAAAATAAATATTGTTAAGTTTATAAATGTAAGCCCCCGTTTTTATTTATTTCGTAGAGCTGTTAACAAGCATAAGTTTTATAGCTATGGAATGTGTCAAATCTGTTTATAACTAACACACAATTTACAATAAATATAAAACATAACCACTTATATAATAATTTACTAAAATTTAAAAACGTTTGGCTACACAAAGTCACAATCATTATATTATATAACAATGGCTATTAAATATTAACTTATACATCACAATTTTGTATGTTAAGCATTCATGAACTCTTCTATTGAGTAAAAGGTGTGTGACAGTCAATATTCCTTACGTTTGGATTTAAATTTAGTATTATTTTTACTTAAGTCTTGAAGATGAGATGGTAGTTTGTTATAAATTTTTATACCTGAGTATAACAACCCTTTTTGAAATTGTTTTGTTCTTGTTTGTGGAACATGAAACTTACTACTATTTCTGGTATTATGTTTCTACATTTGTCACTGTATTCAGAACTCAGAAATATTAGATTGCAGTTTTCAGAAAGTGTAACTTATGCATTTTTCCTGCAGTAGGATGTTGAAACATGTATTATACGAAGATGAATAGACTACAATAAATCAAGCAGTTGTTTACATGCTGTTTGTTCATAAATAAAATCATGAAACTTGTTACTGAATTATGGAAGATAATTTACTGTATAAATATAGCCAGGTTTATGAATGTGATACCCCTCCCCCCCGGCCCTTTTTTTTTTTTCAAACTTCTTGATCTGTCACTGAAAATGGGGCAGGTCAGACTCAATGGATTAGCTTCGGCCAACATCCAAAAATAATAATGTTATAGATACAATCTGTAAAATGAAACAAGAGAAACGAACATGAGTAGCCTTACTGGGGCGAGTAAAATGAACAATTACAGTAGTACATCTGAATGCAAAAATGTAACAAACAATTTTTTAAAAAGTG
Source organism: Medauroidea extradentata (assembly GCA_003012365.1). Taxonomy (NCBI): domain Eukaryota; kingdom Metazoa; phylum Arthropoda; class Insecta; order Phasmatodea; family Phasmatidae; genus Medauroidea; species Medauroidea extradentata. Next base: position 6,859 of record PNEQ01071408.1, read on the forward strand.
ATTTATTGTAATGAAAGCTTTAGGCCTACCTTAAAAATTTTTGGAAAATATATGAAATTTTCAATATTCCAAATTTTTGTGAAATAAGGCCTGTGACTCATAAAATTAAAGGACTAGGCTACTTACATGTTTCAAGAGCCAACGTAAATATAAAGGCATGTAGACCCAAACGCTTAGAAGTTTATGTAGTAGGTATGGTATATTACATGCAAGCAAACTAGGCGAGAAAGGAAACACCATATACGTGAGAAGTGCACACATTATTACATAGCATATGGCACTATACACACTTCTGTATCTTACAACTTAGTGCATCCAGTGCAGCGGTCGTGACTGACTCCCTGCAGTGTCCCTTCTCCCCTGCACTCTGGGAGGTCTGGAATATCCCCAGGTCCGGCCAGATGGCCGGGGGTCTGAAGTCGCGGGTCGTAGAACTACCTGCTAGCCCACACTCGCCAACACTACCAAATGTTACGGCTATCTGCTGGCGTCGCCGGGGTTGGTTGTGCTGGACTGCACACCTGCAGTTGGTGGCTGTGTGCTGCCACAGTTTATTATTTATGTATGTGATTTGATTTTATTTTCGTCTGGAAACTCCTTAAAAAGCATTATTTTGCATCTCTAAAATAAAAATTTTCCTGGACCCCTGTTTTTGGCTTGGGGTGTATGCATACACACTCTTTAAGGCACACCCTCCCCCCTTATCTTACAATGCTTGATCCACCACTGTTTGCACCCCCTGAATCGAAATTTTTCCGGCGCCTCTGCCTTTCAACCACTTATAAAAAAAAAACTGTGTAGCTTCAACAGGTAGCCTACATATACTGTAATGCTGAAGAGTAACAGAATAAACAGACAAAGTTAATGGCAGGCAAAGAGCAATGGAAGAAAAGTTGAAAATATGCTCAATTGTAACAAAATCTGGGAAAAAATCATACATGCACCAGGTCTACATAAGGCAAACTGACGTACACACAGTTTGAGTTTACAATACATAGAAAATAAACACATCTACTCGGTTGCTGAAATATCTAATTGGTAATCTGAAGGACCAAACTTGTCAACCTGGTTTGTATCCTATAGTAAATTAGTTTTAGGCTGTAAATACTTATAAGCTACTGTTGTCATATTTATACTGTATATATTAAATATATATGTCCAAAAAGTGTGTGTAGATCATGTGTTAATTAGTATAGGTCATTTGGAATAAAGTTAGCACTAAAGATTTTTCCTTTGAAAAAAATCACTAGCCGTTACTGCATATACGCCACCACTAACAAGAGTTACTTTACTGCTTGTATGGTTGGTAGCGATTCCTCGCATGTAGTTCCATGTATTTTCCTATTTGTATACAACATTAGTGAAAGAACAAACTATGAAATCGACCTCTCTGTACTTAATATACTTCAAAATATTTACTTATGAACTTACTGACATCCATACTTACAGTATAATTAGACTCAATTGGCGTGAGAATAATGTGACACTATTGTCGACCGCGAGTCATCTTGGTCGTTATTGCTTGCTCCGTGCTTCAGACAGTTCGAAACTCCACCGACAGGTGGCATCAGAGTTAGGTTCTCGCCGCCGAGTTGCATCATTTGCGTGTGTTTGTCCATTATGCGTGTATACACATTCAAAAGTATTGAAAATTATTTTGAGTATCATTGCCGAAATGATGTGAAACCATCGGTAATCTGTAAATCATGTTTTACGTTTGCCAGCCTAGAAACAACATACTTTTTATTTCACATGTTAAGAAAATACATTATTTATTGTTCCTGAAGTGCATTGTCGTTGTTCGTGGCAGTAGAACTGAACGAAACTTGAATTATTGAATTGCATGTATCATGTATGTTTTTAGTGGCGATTATGAGTTACAAATTCAAATAAAATATGCCCTCATTTACAAGATTCGTAACTGCAAAAGTGTGTGTTGTTTAGATTAGTCGATGGACAGAAACCAGACATTAACTCGCAGGTATTTATTGCTAAGATTACTTTTTTTATATCTTATATTCAGCCCCGTGCATTTAATGAGTAGATATTGTAACTAAAATTTATCGGAGCAGTTTAATGTAGTTGTAAACATTGCACGATCCTACTTAAATAAAAGCACGTGGCATAATTTGTGTTTACATTCGGCAGAAAGATATAAACTGGCAGGAAATAGAAATTTATCAGGGCTTTTTTGAGTGTTCACTTTATTCCGAATCACTTATAGCATTTCTATGTTGCTGTGATGTGATCATTAAGTAAGTATTGTGTCAGTTCACTGTAGTATATGCATTGTGTCAAAAAATGTAAGAATTTGTAATTATCCTGTATCCATTAGGGCCTATGTTATTTTTATGTATTATGACAAAATTATGTAAACTGCGATTTTGTACAAACATGAGGACACCTATATCTCCTACGCAAAATGCTGAAAATGGGGATCAAATGGTAGATAATAAGAAAAATACAAAACAATACAGGACCATGTCAAAGGATGCCTGAGATGATAAATAAACAACTACACAATCCCACTAAACTATCGCCCAATTTAAAAAGTTTCGTCAGTAATCAATCCACATATTTATAACACGGCTAAAAGTACATACTACGCAATGTCTATAGTATAGTGTGTAGTTATGTATACCTCTTTCGCCAACGCCAGGACCCCATCATTCTGTAAGAACACGTGTTTTGCCATTCTAGATATGTACTCTCCTGATTGCCTAGGTAACAACATTCTAAAAAATTACAGAGACGACACCAATGTTTTGAACAACTACCAGTACATATAACAATACAATATGTCTGCACGAATATAATAAAATGTTTCCAAAAACTTAGAACGAAATTAGGTTGTTCGTAATCAACGAGAATTAATCCTACATTCCTGTTTACTTTGTACTAAACACAAGAAAGCGTGTATATAAACAAACGTACACACTTAAAAGTAAAAACATGGACAGCCTAGAAGGTTTCTCACAAAGATGGTAACTACCACAGTTTGACAAATATCACAAATATAAATTTAACTACTGTCGTCATAAAGAAGAGAAAAATCTCTTAAGTCTCTGACATATGTTCAGTTTTTTTATTTTATTTTATATTTGCCTCCCATACATTTCAGTGCTAACTAGCACGGAGTTGTCATTTTTCTGGATACACATTTTCGCACTAACATCAGTAAAAAAAATTTTCTGATGGTGGGATTTATGTTTGATGCTCAGTTATTGCGTTATTGCCGATCTCCATGTTGCCGATGTAGCTATCAAAATTGAAAGTTATCTATGAACATACAAATATTTGTAAATGATAATAAAAGACAAAAAAGTAACGATGGTAATTGGCTGTGAACCATATTGGATTTATCAGAAGAAATACTTTTCCTCTATTTCAGATTCTATGACCATAAACAAATAAACCACCGCCGACGAAATGCAGAATGTCAACACACAGCATGGCGTCTCTAGTAGCAGATTACGGCTCGGATTCAGAATCGGGTAACGAAGATGCGGATTCTGACAGCGATACGAAGTCGTAAGGATATATTGATACAAATAGTAATTAATGTAAATACCGGTGCAGTGAACACATTTTGAAGTCAGTGCTGTATAATTTTAATAAATATAATATGTGTGAGTGAAACTTGAATAATTTTACAGTTTTAATTGCAAAACTCTTGGTAGGTATGTGAAATCTACATTTTCCCCGAAAAATAACTTAATTTTATATTCACTTTTGTGTACTGCAATTGTCTACTTCCTCTAAGCCACAAAATTGAATTTTCCATCCCAGGGAAATAATGAGGGCAAAACTTATCCAAGTAAACAAATACAATTGTATAATTGCACTACACGTGCGGATAACTGGCTTGTTCACATTAGGCCCTACCTACATAACTTACTTTTCTGACTGAAAAAATTGAGTTTACAGTGAATACCAAGTAAAACATTGCATGTAAAGTTAGTGCGTTGTTAGGAACACAAACTTACAGTTATTGAGCCACTGACAGGAAATGTTAAAAAACTCTGGTGCAAGACATTGCTTAGCTTAATCTGGTGGGCTTGAAGCATGAAATTTTGCACAAGATTTCCTTATAGACTACAATGTAAGTGAGCACAAAGGAAGGATTTTTTTCAGAATTTGAAAATTAGGGGGTGAAAAACAGATTTTTAACTAATCGTTGCTATCTGTAAAATTTGTTTGGATATGGGGTTGCATTTTAGCTTTAGAATGATCCTGTACTAATAGAATTGCTTACAGTATTACACAATTTCAGGATTTTTCAAAAAATTCTAAAATTAAGGAGGGGGGTAGGGGTTTAAAAGTCTTAAAATGTTTTCAATGAATATTTCATAGTACTTAAACTAGTTGAGGTATCAAGATCCTTTTTGCTTCATTCTGATGCTTGTGTAAATACCTAAAAAAAGAAATTTAGTTTTTTACTAAATCCTTTATTTATTTTTTTATACACTAAGTGTTCAGCTTGAGGCCGGTCTGTTACATATTGTGTACAGTGATTAATGACGTCAACCAATTGAGCGAGACCTTTAACACAATTTATAGATTTTAGTGAAATTCAACATCTAAGTGCCTGTAAAGTAATAAAATGTGTTTTTGTGAAATGCCTCGATTTTTTTAAACCTAATAAAGTATTGTGGCAGTTTATGCTTTTGATGACGTTTCTATAGCCTGATATATGCTTTGGTGGCCTTGAAGGGACTGATTACAACAGGGATAACTTGGTATGTAAAAGTTCAATGCAGACTGTCTGAAAGGCAAGTATTACTACCAAGAAATAGCTCATAGGGAGTTACTCTTTACAACCCTATTTGTAAGAAATGTGGTAGCCTACATCCTCTTTTTTGCTTGGGCTGATATTATTTTAGTTTTAATTTTTAAGATCACTGCCGATATTACACTGTGAGATTGTTCGAATCTGTGCTGATCAGGAGGTACCAAGATTGTATCCAGTGTAAGTCATGGTTGTCAACTTTAAATTAAGTCGTAAGAAAGTTTGCAAGATGTGCTTTGTAATGCTTTATGTAAAGTGTAAAATTAATATTTTATCGCATGTTAACTTTGAACTTCGCTAACTGCTACGAGTATTACATTTGGGCAAAGCTGCGGGTAGACAGCTTTAACCAGAGGGTCTGGAAGCGTGAAATTTTGTACCGGAGTTCCGTATATAATGTAGGTGAGCACTAAGAAAGAATTTTTAAAAATTCTTCTGCGGGGTTAAGTAGGGGATGAAAGTTTGTATGGAGTTTGTAATTTTTTAATTTTAGGTGTTCCTTTATCATTTATCCAATTGCAATGAAACTTTGGTGAGTTGTGCATGCTCCTACAAAGGTTTCTACCAAACAAAAAGCGAGGTCAGAACAGGGTACCTAAAAGAATTTAGTGGAAGAAAACAATGTTGAGCCTTTGAGCGTGTACGAGCAGAGGTTTCTACACAAAAACTCTTGCGAAACAATTTTCCATTCTAATGTGGTGATTAATGATCGTTAAAATAAATTTTCCTAGATTTAGTACTTTTCAAATCTATTATCACATTAAATTGAAAACCCAGCGAACAAAGTCATGGGTACCAGCTAGTAACTTATAAAAACACTTTGACAATTTTATTTAATATGCAGACATATTTTGAAAATATGCAACATAATTTAGTTATTTATGTCCTCAGTCAAACGAAAATATGCCGCCTTTCAATCACACCCTAGAAATCTCAATTTCATGTAAATTAACCCCTAACTTATACTGTACCCGTAAACATTGGTGACGTAGGAAGGACAGAACTAAACAGAACAGGAAATTTTGGTCGTACGGGACAAACCAAAATGGAACGCGAATACGCGAGAAAACCATTTGGGGTTGGCCTTATGTAGATATGTTGTTGAGATTTATATCTAAAAAAATGGATATTACAAATTGCTAGTTATTAGATGGGCTGGTAAAATAACTTGTACATGACAGACAACAAGGCTCTGTTTCTTGTGCACTGTCATTGTGCATGGCAGTTAGCAGTCAATGAATATATTTGTTTATCTTTTACTTTGACAGGATAAATTCACTATCTTCCGAAGAGGCAGGGATGGGTAGGGGGATGAATAATGGTGTGTTTAGGGGAGGGATTAAAAGGTTCTATAGAATGTAATAGTGAAAACGTAGAGGTAGTAGAAGTCAAAGTGGGTGTGGCAGGAATATATCATACTACTGGCAGTGTACAGGCCACCAAGACAAGGGTGGCAGATAACTGAAGTGGTATAGGAGAGGGTTAACAGGTTAAAGGATAAGCAGTGGGTTGTCATAGCAGCTGATCTGAATATACCAGATGTACAGTGGTAGAAGTGAGGGGAATGGACACTAGATGCAGAGAATGGCATCGCTTACAGAAGCTTTTTGCAGGTAGTGGAACATCCTACAAGGAGTAATGCGAATGGCAGAGGGTCAGTGCTGGATGTGATATTAGTGAGGCCAGGGAGTGTGCTAGTTGGTGTGGTAGTCATAAATGGAATTAGTGACATTCCTGATGTGGAAATATAACTGGCGAATCATTGGGGTGAAACAAAATAAAGAGAAGGTGATTTGGTAAAATGGACATGACAACAGAAATGGTGCAGAAAACTTTCTGATGGAGAGGTTTAAAAAAAAACAGGGGGGGGGGGTAGAGATAAATTGTGGAAATACCGTAATTTAAAAAGATAATAAATGTTATGTTGGAGAAATTTGACCCTCAGAAAGGTTTTAGGATCAGAGGAAGTCCACCAATTTGGTCCTAAACTAACATGCATATGTTGAAAAACCAAAGCTTCCAAAGAAAACAACCGTAAAATGCATATGGACCAAAAGTGTCACTTCAAACTTTTTTTAAAAATTGTAAATACTATAATTTGAAAAGAGAATTAAAATTTTAGGCTGCACATTTTAGTAAGTGCAAATGTTTTCTGGAGCTAAAACCAACTTATCAATAATAGTGATTGGTAGAAATCTGTGGCAGCAAGAACAATAACATTATTTGCTGATGACACTTGCTTGATTGTTAGAGAGAAAAATACTGATACACTCAGACATATATCTAATACTGCACTAAAGACCGTGGAGACACGAAAAAACTAAATTTCTACACTGTAAAAAAATCATAATGGTAATGACTGTAATAAAATTCTGTACAACCACAATAATAACACTATTGAAGAAGCTACAATAATACAATTTCTAGGTTTAAACATAGATGAAGGACTCTCATGGACAGAACACATAAATATCCTTGAGAAAAAAAAACTGTCATCTATATGTTGTATGCTAAGGGCTCTTAAATTAGTGCTGGACATTAAATCCTTAAGGATGGTATACTTTGCATTTTTTTCATTCTGCCATGAAATATGGTCTTGAGTTCTGGGGAAATGCCAGTAGAAGTAAAAACATTTTCATGATGCAAAAAAGTGATGCGTATAATAGCCGGTGTGAGCAAAAGAACATCCTGTAAGCCCCTCTTTTCATCCCTCCATATAAAAACAATGTATATAGAATATGCAATCCAGGCTCTTAAACTTATTAAACTCAACATAGAATGTTACCCAAAAAATGAAAACATACACCAGCATAATACGAGAAATGCACATAAAGTAAGAACCATCCAACGTAACAGCTCACAATTTGAAAAAAGTCTTTATTATTCAGGTTTAAGGATGTACAACAATCTGCCATAACACATATCCCAAGAAAAAAACATAAATAAATTTAACAAATTGATTCATGAAAAGCTTGATGGACAATGTTTTTATAGCATTCAAGAGGTGGAAGAATACTTTAAGGATCTGTAGGTAATAAACGTGACTGTAATAAACAGATCTCAGCTGTATATATAACAGTAAAACTACATCATTCTACCCATCATTACCGTCACATTACATTTTTTATTAATGTTTTATTGTAGTTTACATAATCTTGTATTGTATGCTTGAATAATCATGTACTGAATACTACTTACATAACTATATCAATGCTTGTTATTCTTTTTTTCTTTTTTATCTTTTTTGTTTTTTATACTAATTATAATGTGAAATGTTTATTTGTACCCTAATTGAATTACTAAAAGGAAATAAAGGGTAATTTATATATATACGTAAAATATGTAAATGTATACTGTACCAGTGTATCTCAAATTGACAAGCCCTATATTCCATGAACAACAAGTTCAATACGGAATCTCCAGGGTGATGTAAAATAAAAGTCCTCTCACCTCCTGCTGTCATTCTGGCACAACTTCTAGAGTGGTCACTCACAATTTTTGCTTGCAATAAATGTGGCATATGTTGCAGTTGGTCAGCACGTTTTTCTCTTATTATTCCCATTTCCTAATCTTGCATTCCACGACAACACTTTCCCTACTATTCATCCTCACAAGTACTCTAAGATCTCTCAGTTAAGGCAGCTGCCTGGCTGGCTGTTGAACTGCAGGCAGCATATTTGAATTACATTTGTTTCTCAGAGACCAGTAAATGTGCATCCACATTGTTCACCTAGGCTACAATGAGAAAACAAACTTCAGACTACTATGAAAATTACTTTTAAGACATCACACACATTGGAACCATTATTTTAAAACCCTCAAATATCTGTTGTTTCTCAAGATATATGTAGGCTACCGAATTTGTTCCAAATTTAGGTCTACAATTACATTGGACTTTGCTACAGATACTGGTTCAATAAAATTATAAGAGTCTCTGCTTAGTGCCCCACAGTGAAAGCATTGCAGCGGTAATGCTACATTTATGTTTACGACTATGTGCGTAGAGGTGATACATATATGCCAGCCGGCGTTGCCTGTAGCACCTCATCTATATTTCGCCTCGCACACAAACACACCCTTCACCAGGCAGCCATTGTACGCAATGACCAGAATATCTCTGCTTTATTTGACACACAAACCTTTTTTTGTAGTCTGCATTGTGTGTGGCGCTACTTAGTATATGATGTGTAGTTATTGATATTAGGCATATTTTAGCGGTTGAATTGTTCACAAGATGTTAGCAAGCATTTGCGAAAACTGTTTGCATTTACATGAGGTCGCTAAAATGCAATATTTCAGTGAATATAAATTGCTACCAACATGGAGTTATGAAATTATGTATTTGCTAATGGCTTATTAGGAATAGAATTGGACTGTATCAAGGAAAACACTTCTTCACGAATACGTTTATTGGGAAATAGACTGCTGTCAGTATTTTTTTACATGTATAACATAATAAGTTGTAGAAAGAAATTTAATTATATAGCTGCATAAAATAAAAATTAATATTGTGTAATTTTCTTTCAAAATAACTTAAGTCTCCTCCATATTGCACATAAATACAGTTTGTTTTAATTTCAGATTAAATCGAGACAAAGCCGGAAATAATGGTAAAGGTAAACATCCTGTGAACGAACCCTGTAACCGTCGTCCTGCCTCGGTTGCCAGAAATGTGCAAGCACCCTCAGCCTGTTTGCAAACACTGCTGTAAACAGGAGCACTGAAATGCTCTGTTCACAGGTACCATTCCCAATTCAACTGCTAAAATATGCCTACTGATGCATGTAGTGATTTTTATATTAGTTGTTCCACATCCTAGAGTGTGTATCACACTTAGTTAACAGGATCAATGGAAATAAAAATCAATTCAACAGATCCATAACTTCTGAAGTATTCTACTTTCACAAGTATGTGTATGGTTGTGTTGACATAATACATGTATATTACAACACTTCGGTGCTCAAGTCAGTGATAGTTGTCATGCCATTTCTTAACTTTTCTGAAACGTGTATTTTAAATGTTTGGGACGATAAAAGCTGTGATACATTAAAAAATATGCTCATCACAACTGCATCATGAATTTGTAAATAGTGATATTTTAATGAAGAGTGACCAAGTAAAATTTGTACTACAACTGAGTTGTACATACAATAACTATCGTAGGAGAACAGTACTTTATTAAAATGTGAAACTTATATAAGACTACTGATACTGTTGACAACCTACAGTAGCAAGACAGTGCACTCTCGTGAGTCATGACTCATACAACTGCTTTAGCAGACTAAACAAAATGAAGTGTGTGCAGCGGGCAGATTGTCGCCGCAGTATAAATCGCTTCTGCGGCTCTTTGCCTACTCAAGATGCCCAAAGTTAAGTACTACCACGCATAATAAACCAAACCAGAATTGACTTTACTATAACCTGTAGGATTGTGGTTACAATGATGTTTTTTTTATCTAAGCTTAATTAACTAACCTAGAATAGTAAATAGTTGTTTTGAGGATTGTACATTAATTGAACTTAATTTATGTTGACAGGCAATTCTAAATTAAAGCAGAGAAGTGTGCATTGAAAATAATGTTAACTTACAGCTGCTCAACGAATTTGTTTTTTGCTATACATCAAATGGTTAATCCTCACAAAGTAGTAGGTAATATAAGAGGAATAAATAGTTCTTGAGCATCATACTAAACGTTGTGCCTACTTATTCATTTACTGATCCCAAACTTTGTCAAATGGAGTTGTCCTTGACCATCACGCACAATTGGTGTGGTGCACCATGGCACCGGCGGCCATAATAATGCGGCATAGACAGCCGGCATAGAGATGTGAACTGAAAGTTAACAAATATAACTTACGTGGTTTGCATGATACAGCTTGAATTACTGAGAAAGTCGTGAAAAAGTGTACCAGATGTAACTAATATGTGATAGGCTACTGTGCTTAACAGTATTCAAGCCTCGTTTGCAAGCCTGCCCTGTCTAACAAAATTTCGGTACATTATTTATTGTTTCTCTGTTTTCGCTGCTACGTCTCCACTGACTGTGTGCCATAACCTCATGTCAGGCGTAGTATATTTCCTCTCCCTGCGACAAGTCTACCTACTACTAGGACCACGCTTCTTCCCCTCACGGAAGCACTGGCTGTCAAGTAGTATTTTTAAAATCTAACTTAAATTTTTCCAATAAATAAATAAAAAATAAAATAAAAAGATTTTAAAAAATTATAAAAGATTACTTTTTTGCACTTAAAATTTTATATAAGTAATGACATTAAGACTGAGCATAATATTAAAAGTAATAAATTATGGTAAAACAATTTTTTTTAATTTTTAAAAAAAATTTTACTAAAAAATTTTGATGCCCAGTTCTGCCCTGTTTTGTTTTGGCCCCCTCCCCCACCACACTTCTACCTTTCCTACGTAGCATAGACTTTTGTCGGAAACCTTTGTGGACATACACACAACTCACCAAAGTTTCATCTCAATCTGATTAGCAGGACAGACATTCAATTTTATACAGTAATATAATTTCATGCTGATACACATTTTCAAATTGCAATTTATTTATTAGTGCTTGTGAATGTCCGAGATTAAATAGTACTATATGTACTGTAAAATTTAATTTTGGTTGCTGTGACAAATTAGTAATTTTTTTAGTTTATTCCTGTTTTAGAATGGACTTGTGCATCTCTGTGTTGTAGGAGTGAAGAGAATGATGGGACTGGCAGTGCTGCAGTAGAGAAGCTTCCTCGACCAGACTTCGGCACCCAGGGAGTTACAGCTGTTAAGAACTCCGTTTTCTCAAACCCATTCATTGAAGCAGAGAATGCCAAGAAAGCTATTCTAGAGAAACATGTCAAGATGACTCCAACACAAGATGAAGTGAAAATGATCAATGGAAAAAGAATATGCTGGAACTTCAGGAAAGGGAGATGCAGATTTGGCCATAAGTGCAAGTTTGCCCATGATTCAGACTTGCAGAATATCAAACAAGAGTCTGCAGAAGAATTGTTGGGGGAACAAGTTTGGGTAGTAACAGAGGATGATGGAATTTCTAAAGACCTTGAAACTTCGGGGACGACTCCAACAAAGAAAAAGCGACCTGGGTTAAGCCAAGGCCTGGTACCCAGCAAGAAAGTAATGAAATTGTACAAATCACAGACCCTCAAGGAAAATCCATGGAAGGCAACCAAAAAGACCAGAAAGGAAGACAGATGATAGAAAATTAATTCGTAGGTTCCTTTTGCTTTACATAATGCAATTTTTAAATTGGTGTGATTACATTCAAAGTGTTAACATATCAAATAGTTTAATATATATTATTCATAATTTATTCTGCTAGGTAACTACGTATTTGCAAACTATAAAATGATAATAGTTTACTGTATATGTCCTAGATTGGTTTTTCTTTATACACTAAAATTTCGCTTTATTGCAATTTTATTAATTAACAAATTATTTATGATTAGCACTTTTACTGTTTGTAGGCCTATTACATACCATTGAAACATGTTTTTTATTTTTGATCCGTACTAGTCTACATGGTTCAAGGGCAGCATATGAGATTGTTAACTATTGTGAGATTGTAATGATTCCTGTTTTAACAGAAATGTAAGATTTGTATGAATGTTAAGATTGTAAAAATAACTACTTTAGAAAATATTTACAAATTGTCAGTGTTAGTGGAAATGCATTTAAGGACACCCAGTCAGAATACAAGTATTTGCTCTGAAGTTTGTACACTAGACAATAGAGGTAGCATGAGGAACTGATGAAAACATCAAGTTCACGAGACATACATGGCCTCTCATATCAATTATATCATTAGTACATGTAAAGTCATGAAATTCAGTACGTGTTTTTGTTTTGTCGTTTTACACTTTTCAGAATCATAGTCTTTCTATTACCAGTCGTGAGGAAAATAGCAACTCCATAGATTTATAAAAGAATTTATTTGTGCTATATAGGCAGTCATGTGTTTTTGCTATAATTGCAGTAGATGTGGAAGTAATTTCTTGGATAAACTCAAGTGTTTTTTAAATTTAGTGTTTAAATCATTTTTGCAGCCTTTGCAACTTCGTAAATGTATGAAATGAATAAGTTACGTGTGTAAACTTAAATTTTCTGCATATATTGAGATTCATATTTTGACCATGGATAATTAGTACAGTAACACAGTATTTGAAGGATGTGCGAGTGTGTGTACACACACACAGTGGCAGGGAAATCCCTTTACTGGTAGTTGTACATTACAAAAATTCCCATGAACTAAAATTTTAGAATAACTGACAACATGAAATTAAGACCATACGATAACAGCGCTGGGTTTTTTAACCCCTGAAGCAAAAAGAGGGCTGTTATAGGTTTAACGTGTCTGTGTGTGTATCTGTGTGTCTGTCTGTCGCATCGTAGCACTTAAACAAATGGACCAATTGTGATGCAGTTTTTTTTAAAGCTGACTTGATCGAGATGGTTCTTAGCTATGATTCAAGGAAATCTGTTCAGCAGTTTAAAGATAATGAGCTCTTTTCTGGTTTTTAACTATTTATTCCAAAAAGTGTTGCTTTGCAACGATGCACTAAAATGCAACTACTCATTGTTGTCATTTTCATTGTAAACTATGAATCCTAGACATTTAATAGTTACGGTAATGCGTTTCTTAATCTTTGCAGTTCAGCTAAAGTAGATTTCTCATGAGGATTATTAAATTACTTTCTTTGATTAAGTTCACAAATTGTAACACCCTGCATATATTTTACACGACTTAAGGCCACATAAGCAGTGTTCCGGAGTTTCATTAGATCGTGAAATAACGGTATTCCTAGCATTTATTGTTTGATGTAAACTACGTTCTACATAACTTTCTTTAGATGTCTGCAAAGTCTTAGTCAACTCATCTCTCTCCAAACGACGCTGTCTGTCTTGTAGACTTTCTTGACTGCACAGCAATCTTCAGGCTCTGTTAATTTGTGCCTTTTGGCTCCATTTTGAGCTTTTTTTTAGTTTTTCTCCAAATCCCGATATTTAACACTTTCACTGAAGCTCAACAAGCTATATAGTTAACATAGAGGGGCGGAAACGCTTCCAAAGTGAAGCCCAATTGAACGGCTGTTTTGACCCCAGAAAACATGGCGAACAGCAGTGTGGCCAACGTTATGTTAAAAATCCGTCATTATGTTCACATAAAATCTGTTACTTTATAACTCCACTATATTCCCGCTAAACACAGGAAAAAATGTCAATAATTATTGTAATATATTTTACTGTAATAAAGTTTAAATTAGCATAATCGCTCTCGTATCTCGACTGAAAATAAGAGTCCACCATTTTATCTAGAGTCAAAATACCACGTTCTATTGGGCTTCACCTCAGAGCCTTGGAGATTGCTGTTTCCGCCCCTCTATGTTTACTATATAGCTCGTTGCTGAAGCTTATAAAAATATAATGAGAAACTATTCATATCAACTTAATAGTAATTAAACTCTGCAACTGTAAACTAACTCTGCGAAATAGTCACCTAAACATAAAAGAATTACCATTATCATCTAACCAAATATTTTTTTTTCTTTGTAAACAAAAGAAGTACAAATAATAAATAAATTCATATTGAAACTCAAAATGTACGTTGTTGCACTACCAAAAGCTTCAATAATATTTAGTGTCTGCGGGTAATTTAAAAAGAATTAAATAAAAGTACAATTAAAAATTTTAAGTAATCTCCGACATAAAAAAACTCCAAAAAGTAAAAAATAAAATTTTGCTCTCTGCCTTTTAACTTTATTAAAAGTGTGTATTAATATTTTAATGATGAGCGTCGTCACGTCGGAGGATAACTAATTAAATGAAATAAAAAAAAATACTAATAAAAAGAATATTGATAATGAAAAAAGTATGGATTATACAAAGACTTACTTTTACTCTGAGTAAGTACCGTTGGCATGTAATGGAACAACGCTATCCAATCGTTTAGTTTTCAGTCTTGATTAATTTACTTTGAAAAATTAGCAAAATAGACACAACCGCCAAAGACATCTGCCGCGACGTGTCTGCCCGTTGGACTTGCTACATTATGTGACGCCCACGCCCACCTTGCCGCATACTGTGCATCGTGCGCGGCTATCAAGTGAACACTTCTTATATAATTAATTCAATATTGAAACACTGCATGAATTTAGTAGACCTAGTAATATTGACGTACAAAATTAAGTTAATATGTAAAATTTGAAACTAGTGGGTATTTTATATTTTTATACCTATGTATAACTAATTATACATTTTCTTGTAGTGGTACTCTGACTTGACAACGCTCATCATCAAAATATTGATAGGTACTTTTAATGAAGTTAAAAGGCCAAGTCAAGAGAGATTTTGTTTTTTTTTTACTTTTTAGAGTTTTTTTTTTTAATTGTACTTTTATTTACATTCGTAAGTGCACAAGTTAACCAGAATAAACACAAGTTGCAAAAAAAAGTAACTTTTTTTATGTACATATGTACTACATTAAGGTGATTCATGAGAAGTTACTGTTACAAGTAGGACTTATTCCTTACTTAATTTTGGAGCAAAAAAACTTAATGTTGCATGCAGGTACCATTCTTAGATTTTTAATAGTAATTTGGTATGTGATGAATTAAATAATAACTATTACTGAATTAAATTAGCGATATTTTATGAGCCTGTATTGTTTGTATTCTAGTATTAACAATCTGAGATAAATTGCACCAGTCAAGCGTCTCAGGAAATTTTGCCGATAGTCTTTGCTATCCTGTGTGAAATGTACCTCGTTGATAAACTAGATGGAGCAGTACAACTTAAGATTTTAATTTAACCAAGGACCCCACATTCTTTATTTCTGCATCACACACAAAATGTGACATGTTAGGACTGGCACAGAGTTAAGAAGTTTGGGAGGCTTTGCTTAAAGAAAAATCATTTGTATTTGGTTTCTTATTTTGAGTAGTAAAAATTTTCAGAGCAGAGACAGTAAGTAAATTTGAAACAAAGCTGGAATGTTTACTTGCTCACTAAGAATAAGACAAACTTTATTCAGGATAAGGTTGTACTTTTTTTTGACAGTTCGAAGGTTGCGCACAAGTGTTCATCCACGAAAATACATCTTGATGCTTTCATACGCCTCCATGTGATTGTTACCAGCTGTCAAGTTTTGTTTACAGTTCATTTCCTGTCAAAAGAGACTTATGAAGCAAAGTTACGTGTGTCAATGTTAACACATCAGTTTTATAGTGAAATCAGTTTTTTTGACATGAAATTTTTAACTACATATTTGCTGAATTTATGTTTTTCACACCTTTATTAAATTATTATATTCATGCTTAAAGAAAATGTTAGGTCAAAATATTTGAACCCTCTATTTGGCAACATCATTTTACTACAACTTGCTAAACAAGAGGTCATGAAAATAGAATGAAAATATAAATTTGCCATAACCATGTCTATTTTAATTAATACACACAAAATAAACTTTTTTGAATAAATAATCCTGTCTCTAAAATCAGTATAAACGTCATGTTTCACAAGTTTATAGAACAAAATAATTAGGTAAACTGTACTCACTTCAGAAGTGTATTCTACCTGATGTCAATAATCTCTGCTGCCTATTTGTTGCATGGTTAATTTTAATCGTTTTTTGCTTTTCAGTAACTACAGCCATGCAATGTGCAGGAACAATCCGAACAATTGCGGCACAGAATAAATAAGTAGTAACAGAAGAGACAAGACATGATTTTTATTGTACTAGTTTTCTTTGGATTGTCATTGTGTCTGAGTCTGTAGAAATTTGGTTAGACTGAAGTTTAGTGGGACCTAATCTCTGAGGAAACACACATAAGTAACATCACAGTTTCCATTTCTAAATGTGTAAATGAGATACAGACAAATCACAGTATTTCTCGAAATATAAGCGGTTGTTTACACCTATGTCTCAAATCCTGTATGGCTTTGTTTACTTTCATGCACGCCATGAGAACTGGTACAATATCAATGGTTGAAAAGCTCCATTATGTTGCTTCTGATAGAGTTATTATCTGATGTTGAGCCTCGAATTGTCATGTTTATCATTTTCAAATATCTAACTAATATACATACTAATTACACTATCTCTAGCACTACAATTGGTTATATAAACTAATAAGCCTTATAAATGTAAAGTTGATAGCTTAAAGCACGTATGTTGTAAAAACAATTATAAAATATTAATGTAATATATATATATATATATATATATATATATATATATATATATATATATATATATATATATATATAAGTTATATATTTACATTATATCAATAATACATTCAATACTATTTTACGCCTGCTTACCAATAATACAAACCTGAAATACAAGTAGCTATAAGTAAGGGCTTTGACCTTCTAAACATATAGGACCGTTACATTGGTTGTATCTGCTGTCAAAATAGTACAACTTTTTCCTGATTATAGAGTAGCCTATGTATTAAGTATATTTTGTGTATGTGTTTAATGTTAATGAAGCTGTTTTTCTTGGCTGAAGGTTGAGGTAATTTGTGACTCATCTCTGCTCTGGTTAAATACTATTGGGGAGTGTACAGTAAAGGCAATATTACATGGTATCAGATTACATACTAGCCTGTACAAGATCTGCCATACGGCAGACATCATGGTTTTTTTCGCCTGGCTTAGTAGTTTACATGCTAGGTGGTAATAGAACCAGTCTTATTTTACTGTCCCAGGTCCCATACCGGATCTCATGACAAGTAGTGGAACGCTCCACATGGCAACTGAATTAAATGTAACAAGGAAGCAAAAAGTGTGTAGTCATCACAGTGCACAATTGCATACGAGGTTGAAACTTTTTTAAAACAAAATAAATTTTAATTTCAGTGATACTGTAGTGTTTCAACTTATTCCTAAAACCTGAAATGATAGTACAGCAAATATTACTTCAAAACCAATAGCTTTACTTAGCTATTATAATATTATATACGCTAGCTGTGTATAATCGTGTTGGTGGAATGGTTTGAGCGTCTACCTTGTAATGTAGCATTTTTTATAGTTTTGTAGGTTCAAAACTCTATGGTGGTTTTTTTCCCACCTTTTTATTTATTAACTTTTGAGTACAAATTGTATAGTATTTAATAAATAAATGTGTTGTAGTAATAATTACAGACAGTTGGAATTTTCCCTTTACTTTATTTATTACTTTCACATTATTATTTTAGTATGTTCGAAGTAAATAAATATGATACTAATGGAAAATATTATTTTTCCAACAAGTAATGACGAGTTGTTAAAATGTGCAAAGTATGTGTATAGAAAATTACGTTAGGTCGACAATTGCTATCGGTATATACTCCGTATACCTACCAAATATGTCACGACAGCTTCTATCGTGTCATAACACAAAATTGCAGGCTATCACAATAAAACAATAGGTAGTTTATAGTAAAGTTTGTGGATGTTAATGTAACTGATAGCAAATGATGCAGTTGGTTCACATGGCCGAGCCAAGCAGGTACCGTGTAATATGACCACAAGGACTAGTGCTTAGCTTACACACAATGCTATTTGTTTAAAGTGTATTTTAGCAAGTTTTGAGTCTTGTTGGTGGCAGAATTTTATAAATGTTATTCTATGTCAAACATAGTTGGTTACAAGTCTTAGCCTGTCCTCAATTCTTGTGGTAAACACAACGTGCAGAATCATTTAACTTAGACATTGGAAAATTGTGTTTTGCAATTACTGTATTTATAGGTGAATAAAAAAATCTGGTAATTTTGAGAAAAAGTCGAAATATCAATGTGATTGTAGATAGACATGTTGGCTATAATTTCTCTAATGATATAATGGTTTTAACTCATTCACATTGCAATAATAACCCATATGACGTATTTTCTGGAACAATGGAGATCTAAATAGGGGTTTTTACTGTATTAATAACTACCACGTCTTTACACCGGCCTTATTCTCTGCGAACTGTGAGGGGTTGTTATAGTGAGGTTTTATTGAATGTCTAATGTGGAGCAAAATGTGTGTGATTTCAAGTGTGTTTTAGTTACATTCTCTGCTGTTAAATATTTTTGTCAACCAACAAAGCAAACTTGTGTGTGCATGTGAAGTTTTATAATTAATACTATATTTGTTTAGGTCTTTTAATTTGGTTTCACATGTTCAGTAGTTTTGGTCCTGAAATATATTTTTACAATTTTAAAAAACAGTTTTTTTTTTGCGGTGTTGGAAAGAGAGTAAATAGAGGATTCATTATGGGGAAATTAACACAAAAAATTTACCAGCTTGCTACAAATAGTACTTTATTGATTTTAGAAGAATATCTAAACTCACAAAGAATTAACTTTTATTTGTTAGCTGCCAAAATTTTTTTATACAGAATGTGTAGATACTGTATTAGATTAGGTACATTTTACAAAGAACAACTGTCCAACTTATTGCTCTTGTAAAAAAAATGACAAGTGTTACAGTTAATTCTAATATAACTAGAAAATTATGATATATTTTTTCTGTAGAACATATGATTGTCACTAGGTCATAAATAAAATTCTTAAAAATTTATGTTTGAAGTTTTGCTTACGAACAGTAATAGAAAGCACTTGTCAAAGTTTCAACAGAACAAGAGCAGTGATGCTGCATGAATTTTTATGTATGCCTATAATCCCATTTGTAGTTCTTGTATGACATTAATGAAAACATGGTAGATTTTTCTACTCACTAGCACATCTATAAACGTGAATACAGCTTTCAGTTTTTACAAGACAGTCAATTTTCAACAGTGTTCTCAATTTTTTTCTCCAAGACATACACACTCCCAATACCAATGAAGACATCCCTGATGATGAACATTTGCCAAGAGAACACTAAAATGTGAACAAAGAAAGCTTCAGCCTAACTATCTTTACTACATATCCTGGGGGGGGGGGGGGAGAGAGGAATAGAGTATGGTGGCTGTATTTGCACATTCCATCAGTTAGTGCACCAAAAAAAATTCTTTCATCTGGGTGCTCAATGAAGCAAGGTGGCGTAGGGAATCCTCTAAACCTATAACTCTTAATTCTCCACACCACCATGGATGGACGACTAAATCATGCCAAGATAGTGTGTCAGTTTGCAGAATATCTGGGGTAGAGTTCTTCTGTAGCCGCCGTCGGTGACGGTTGTCTATCTTTCACGCATAGTGCTGGTGTGGCACCCCTTTTGACCGCGAATCTACTCACCTTCGATGTGTATCTCCGCTGGCTGTGGATTCTTTTGAATCCTGAGGCCATTTTGTGTGTGCTATTTTGTGTCTTGTCATGTCTTTTTGTATATTTTCGACTGTGCATTACTGCACACAGAGTTAAATTGCTTATTGGCTGTACGGTGTTTCTGCCTAGGCCAGGGGCTGTGCCCCATAACACATGAATGAATGCAGAATATCTGTGCAATGTTCACTAGGTGTCTTTCAATACATTTCCATTAGTGTACTTTATTTTTGAAAGGGATTATATTGTGTAGCTGAACATATTGGCTGCATGTAAAGTTAGTCCTGGACTGCTGTTTTTCAGTCATGTAAATATGCAAGTGGGCTTTTCATATATCTTTACTTATTTATTTATATTTTTTTGTTACTGATGAATTGAATGACCAGATTTATGATTGTGTGTAGCATTTAAAAATTGTTATGTGTATGAGAATGATGTAGTAAAAAGTGGCATGTGGAGAGACAATTTTGATTATCAGTAGATACGAATGACAGACACCAAACCCTGTAAGTTATACTGTAATTTCTATACTACAGTTGCGAGAGGAAAGTTTGCAATTGTACAGCTGAGAGATTATGTGATTGTGTAGGGAAGATGGAGAAGCTATTATCTGCCTCTAGGTTCCTAATATTTTGTGGGTTGGTTTACAATATTCACTGTCTGAGCCTGCATATCCGAGAGAATCCAGTGTCTGTATGAATGTCAAGGCTATGGTATTCAATTTCTCTTGGAGAGTGAGTTTCCCTGAGTAACTATAGGCAGGTGTATTAAGGGCTTGGGCCCGGGTTTCTCGGCTTTCGAGAGAATTTTTTTTTAAAATCCATACGAGAGTCAATATCGTAAAATTGCTTTGTAACTTTTTTGCAAATTGGTTTTACTATGCAATGTAATTTTTCGAGACAAACTGTATGATGAGTATAGCTAATTTATCAGTTAAAAGGAAATTTCGTTAATTAAGTACTTAGCAACCATTTCGCAGTCTTCTGACAAGACAAAATTAGAGTATGCAGTTTAAGTAAGTCATAACAAAGTTATGAAGCGATTTTACGTTATCGGGTCCCATTTATGTTTTAAAAAATAATTGACGTTAAATGCGTAGAAACTCGGGCCCATGCCCTTAAGTCATGAGGTTAGCCTGTGGGTCTGTTATAACATCACGTCGCTAGCTAGCGACTGCATGCAACTTTGCGATGCATCATGGTTTAGATAGCGATTCAACGATTATGACCGTCCTCGTTTGCGAGTGTCGCTATCTTTTGCGAGCACACAAAAGCTTTGCGACAACACTCTCTCGGCTAAGGCGATTGGCAATGCTTCTGTAGTTAAATTTCTCTATTTAAAAAAAATATATATTCCAAAATTTCTGTTAACAGCGACAGAAATTTTTCTTTCTGTGGTTAATTATCATCCTCAATGGTAGTGCCACCAAGCCAAATAATTTGGTAACTGTTTATGTATGCTCTGCTAGATGTCGGTAAGAACTCCATCACAAAATTTAGTTATTAGGTATTTAAAAGTGATGTATACAAGGGAATTAGTGCCACTGAAAACATTTTTGAAAGTGATATACATTGATACTCGTATTTGAATTCAGGAAGTAACCTAAATAATTCACTTTGTGCATCGTTTACAAAGAAAAACCCCTACAGATCATTTCTCCAATGTAATGTTGGCCTTTGTGGGAACACTTAAATGAAGACATATACAAAACGAAATAAATAAAAATTGTCTATAGTAACAAATGAAAAGATAGGCATCCATAAAAAATGCGTAAATACAGGACATTTAATTATTTTGAGTTATTGTTGTAGAATATGGGGTTATTGTGTATTACAATTCAAACTGTTTACATTTACAACAGGAGTTTTGAGACGACGTCATTATTAACTACATTTGAAAGACACGCTTTTAGTCCAAATAGTTCATCTACATAAAAGTTTGTGAATATTCACTTGAAAAATAGGTGTTAAAGTAACATGTTAATATTACAATAAAAAATATTGTTATAAAACACTACTTATTTTGTCTGTTGACTGTCTTGTATTTGAATTGTAGCTGTAAGAACAACTGCACCGGCATTTTACTGTATATTAGTTTCAAACATAAAAGTAAAGCTACAGTGACGTAGAGCTGTAATTTATTTAATAAATGGGCAGACAAAATTAATTAAAAAATTAAAAAAAAATAGTTCTGCAGATGTTGGAATCAATTGTGTGCCCAAACTACATGCTTGATTCAGAGGCAACAACACTAACCACTAACACCAACATGACACTGTGTAAGGCACATTTGTAAAATGGTATCCCGTACAATACTTCCATGGTGTAAATACCCTTGCAATAAGTTATAATATAATAAAGGTTTTTATTGACATTTTTGTATTTTCGTATTATTAAAAAAACTGCTAACTCGAATGCCATCAGATCGAGAACTACATTTACTTTACAGAAGTTGTGTAGTTATTTAAATAATCTGTCGTTTGTATACGTAAAACTAATTTGTAAAGCGTAAATATTGATATAACATGTGAATCGGACTGTTTCTTCCCTCGCCAATTAATTTAGTTACAGTTGTTTAAGTGTGAGAGGTTACGACAACTCAAGGAAAATGTTTGCCATTTTATCGTAGAAATCCTTTTTGTGAGTGCTTTGCAACATGTATGTGTCATGTGGAAAGTTCTCAGTCGCAAAGAGCGGGAGTTGTAATTGCTTACATCGCAAAGTCTAGTTTAGCATTGTGTAAAAATCGCAAAACTGCTTTGCACTGCGGTCATTATAGACCTGCTGGACAGGGTAAAATTTCATCTTGAGGCTTACAAACAATAACCCTTGAAGTATTTTCAACTGTCCATTAGGTTCAGAGACCCTGACTTGCTTTTGTAGGCTTTTATAGATGAACTGGTTATCCAAGCCAACCCAGTCATGCAAAACTACATAACCCTAGCAGATTGCTTAACATAACCGCCTTATAGCGTAGTACCACTGCAATATTGTGCTCTGTGCTTGGAATGCGTCACGTCATAATGCAGGGTGTCTACTAAGTCACGAAAGTCCCGAAAAAGTCACGATTTGTGAAAAAGGTCACGAAAGTCCCACAATAGTCACTAATTTGAAGTATATTTTGGTAAAAGTCACGAAAATTATTTTCGGGTGTTTGATTTTTGTCGAATCATTTGTCAAACATGCATGTTCACACTACAGTACTAGTATTTATCGTGCACTGTGCAAGTAAACTAATTAATTAGTTTGTATATTTATCATTGTCATCTTCATAAGGATAACTTAAATTAAGGTAGGCTATATATTAATTGCACATTTTAAAATTGGATATGCTTCGCGCTATCAGCAGTTGAAGGAAACATAATAAAAATTGTCGGGCGTGTTGCACTTGTTAAAAAAAAACATTTATTAATTCTATTTGAACAGTTTTTCAAGAAAAAGTCACTAAATTTTACTTTCACAATCTGGTAGACACCCTGTAATGGATATTTTCTGGCTGTAATGCTAAATTTCAACTTTGGACGAGGGTCAACAAGAAACTATTATAGTTAATTGTTGCAAGAAAGCATTCCAGGCAGTTCCTATCATAGGTCATAAGAACCAGGGATGACTAGGCTCTACCAACACTACCTTTTCCTTAACTCAACTCCTCCGTTCCCATTGATAGCACGGAAGACCTAGTTACAGGGTTGAAGAGTGCACCAGCACAATGTGATGGTGAAGCTGTAGGACCAAAGTCCATACCACTCTCTCTTTTATTTGTTCACGTGTTGCTGTGCCTGCAGTTAAGACATTTTCCATACCCGATTCTGCGATTCATCTACTCCACTCTCCACTACTGGTTAGTACTGCCGAAGCTAGAGAGAGTGTGAGAGTGCATGTGTTAAGAGTGCAAGAGTGTGTACTTGTGAGCGAGCATGTGCACAAAAGTGTGTGTATGTGTGTGTGTGTGAGAGAGAGAGAGAGAGAGAGAGAGAGAGAGAGAGAGAGAGAGTGTGTTAAATTCCACTGCTGTGTAATGAAAGTGCTGATGTGCTGCACCCTCGAGATAGATTGCCCCTCCTCCATTCTATTACCATTTCTAATCAATACGTACTGTTGGTTCCAAATGTCTAGACGGCTCATTGCGTGGGGGTGAGGGTAAGCTGCTTCCAGGAGAGAAAGGGGCAGTTGAGGAGAGGTAGAGGAGGCAGCCCTCCCTTTCTTCTTATGCTTCACACCATTCCAAATACATTAGTTACTGTTTCTTTGGAGTAGGGTTGTTGACAACGGAGTGCTACATGCAACCGAAAAGAATCAACAAAGTATTGCACAACAAGTAAAGAGATAATTAAAAGTGGCTCGGGATAAAGTGCTGCACTTTTGAAATCCTAGTTAATGTTTTTCCTTTCAGCAAATTCCTTTTCAATATAAACAAAACAACATAAGTAACAATCAAAGAATCTTGTTTGTACCGTACTCAAACGTAAACGTCTGAGGTGACAATATATGTTATTTAATAATTATTACATAAGACAATATGGTCTTCAAAAGTGCTGACTTTAACGCAAATTACTTAACAGTAGTGTTATTAGGGTGTGTTATAAAGAAGCGAAAAAATATGTTTGCTTGCCCCTCAAAGTAAAGCAACACATAGATAGAGTAGTAGTAGTAGTAGTAGTAGTAGTAGCAGCAGCAGCAGCAGCAGCAAAACACACAAGTGAGCAAATCTTGTATGGAAAGACTTCCAAGACAAATTAGAAAAAGTACTGGCGAACATCAAACAACTCCACAAAAACAAGGGGACTACAAGATAGTTTTAACACATTGGTTTAACATTGTATGCTAATATCTGATCACCCACATACAGGAAGCAGTCGAAAATCTAATGCTGTCAATCCATGCGCTGTGAAAAATTTGTAAATTTTACAAGTTTGTACTTTTTACAGCATAGTACGTGTGCTATGGTTGGTCTCTGCATCGTTAGGTTTTTATAATTTTACAAATGTTATATTTGTAATGTAGTTTAAAAATCTTTGTAGTCAGATGAAATACAATTTTTTAATGGGGAATGTTGAGTTACGAGCCACGTAAATTACATTCTGTGTTATGTAGTATTTACTTTAAATCAGGGTGTGTGTGTTTGTGTGTGTGTGTGTGTGTGTGTGTGTGTGTGTGTGTGTGTGCATAAACTATGTATTGTAGAAAAATAAACCTGGTTGTGTACTGTAAACAAAAGTGTACGAGTCATTATGGAAAAATGCAGCAGTAGGTATAATTTTACACTTTGTTACTAGGAATCAAAAAATGTGTACACATATATTATCAAAATTCACAAACATATTGATATAATATATGTATAAGTGATTCGCAATATAGTGAACACCAAAAAAAAAACTGATTAATTTCTATTTTTTGCCAGTTTATATCTTTCCGCTGCATGTAAACATAAACATTGCCACATGCTTTTATTTACATAGGGTCGTGCAATGTTTACAACTACGTTAAACTGCTCCAATAAATTTTTATCTAAAATATCTACTCAAATACATGGGGGCTGAATATAAGACATAATAGAAAGTACTCTCTGTTATAAATACCTGCGAGTTAACGTCTTATAATACTTACTGGTATATGTCCATCAACTAATTGATACAACATGCACTATTGCAGTTACGAATCTCAAAAAATGTGGGCATAGTTTATTTGAATTTGTAACTCAAAACCGCCACAAACAACGTCGCACGTAACAGAAACAATAAATAACATATTTGCTTAATATGTGAAATAAAAAGTATGTTGTTTCTAGGCTGGCAAACGTAAAAAATAATTTACAGAATACCAATGGTTTCACATCACTTGTACAATGTGTATGCACAACGGACATCACAAACACAAGCAAATGATGCAACTTGGCGAAGCGAAGAAAAAACGGTGAAAACCTAACTCTTGATGCCACCTGTCGGGGGAATTTTGAACTGTCTGAAGCGCGGAGCAAGTAATAACATGCAAGATGACCTGAGGCCAGCGAAAGTCACATTCTTCTGGCGCCAAAAAAGTGTAATTATACTGTAAGTAGAAATGTCAGTAAGATCATTAACAAATGTTTAAAGTATATTAAATGCACATAGGTCAATTTCATCTGATGTCCTTTAACTAATGTTGTATTCAAATAGGAAAATACATGGAACTACGTATATACTCGTGTATAGTGTGCCCTCGTGTATAATGCGTACCACGATTTTTGCAACAAGTTCCAGGGAAAAAAATTTATGTGTCTTGCTAGAATGTAACAAATCATGGGAGTAAAAAATCGTGAAGCAGCGCGAGGGAGGCTACGATGGATTCGCTTGGGTGGAGGAGGAGGGAAGGAACTGTAGCTAACAAAGAAAAGAGAGAGGAAAGATGAGTCACAGTGACTAATGTGTGATGGGCTAAGAGGATGAGGGAGAACGAGGGTAGGGGGTGGCTTGTGTCCGCAGCTGTCTACAGATAGCCTGCCAAGGTCGCTAGCAACTAGCAGCAAGCTCACATCTGCCTGGACAACACTCCCCCTTCCCCGTTCTTACTGTGCTGTGTCCTGTCCACTGCTTCCAGAATGCCGTCCCCCTCCCCCTTCTCCCGCGGCCAACCAAAAAGAGATAACGTGCCATGACAGCAGAGCAAGCTTGCCTTTTTTTATTTACTGTCCGATTTGCGAAAAAGAAAAGGAAGTGTAGTAATGATGGGACCAGGCAGTGAGAAACATTCTCTCTCTGCCTCCCACGCTTGACACCTGCCAGTTTACAACTCAGTCTTCTCTCCCCACCCCTTTTTTTTTTCTATTTTCCGTCTATAGTGCGCACCTCTGAATTTTTATCAGTTGTTTTGAAATAAAAGTGTGCATTATACAGGAATCAATACGGTACTAACCATACAAGCAGTGCAGTAACTCTTGTTAATGGTGACTTACATGCAGTAACGGCTAGTGATTTTTTTTTTCAAAGATTAAATCTTTAGTGCTCACTTTATCCCGAATGACCTATAAGAGTTTAAATGCACTAGCTCAAAGCAAAATTAATACTCATGTGGTTTTTTACTAACGTACTGTATAAACACACAATTATCAGTTTAAACAATATGTGATGTTTAATGCAGTTATACAATAATTTAATATGTTTAAATTTATTCACTTGAACATACCATTGTCGCAAATTAAGTTTGATGTTTGTCCCGCATAGTTAGAAATAACATGGGCCTAAATAATGTGAAATGTTACTTACAACTTCTAACGTATTCAGTGGAAGCTCAAAAGTTGTAACAGGCTCAACTTTATCGTTGAAATGTAATTCTAGTTTCTTTTTGCTTTGGATGAAAATGTATAATTGTTAAATTTGGTTGTATCATTTTAATTGTCAGAACTATTAATTGTACAATGAGAGTATAAATTAAGAATTCAGCCAACAGATGGGGCAGTTGGTGATTGTTTTATGGCAGGACCAAGGAGGGGGCCTGACAAGTTATTGAAGGGGAAGAGAAAGCTATTTGTAGACAGGCGGATCTTGCACAGGGCGCCTACTGTGTTTATTATTTAAAATGTTTGTTAATAATTATCAAATAAGTAAACAGTTGTTATCAATTTATGTTTAATATTGTCAATATAAATGTGGTAAATTTCACTATAGTTAAATAAACAGTTCGGGAGTAACCACTACACATTCTCTTAGCCTCGGAGGCAAGCTGCTATTGGCTGTGTTTTGAAGCACATTTTTGGGTAGAAGCCTCCATTTTTGTAGGTTTTAGGGGACTCACGAGGTGATCACAGAAGAAGGTGGATGTGAGGTCGTGTGACACGCAATTGCTTAATTTAGCCGAGTGTTTCTTCACAACCTAACGTTGGTAGATCAAACAGTTAACCGCACAGCGGAAACCGACTAGGACTATGTAATTTAAGCTGTATGTAGGCCTCGTCGTAACAAATGTACAATTATTATAATAAGAGCACAGCAAGTCACCGAGTCAATAAAGTAATATCGCAATTTTGCTGTACGGTGTTTGTAAACTGTGCAGTGTGTGTTAATATATAACTAGCACCACAAGTTTATTATTCTTGCACCATTTGGTTTCAATCCCTTATGCATCATCAGTAGTAATTGGTAAATGATTGAATGTTTTATCCTTCAAATTGTCTTTGTTTTTTACTTCCAAATCTCATACCTATGGCATCACAATAGTATAATTCTGATTGGCGCAATCAAATAGACGTGTCTGAACAAATACAGGTCGCTAATAACCATGAATCGGAACTGATTAAACTAAAATGGTGCAAAAATCTTTTTGTGTACACTTGTGGCTATGTCGAGCACACCCAATCTAATTTTACGTGTGTTCTTGAATTAATTTCATTTTAAGAAACCTACTTCTTATGAAGTTAGTTGTGATTCAGTGGTTTCAGTTTCAGATAAGTGTCAGGTTCAGATCTCTACGAAGTAGAAAAAATTACAGTGAATGCAAGCCATTGATACTAAGTACTACAAGGCAACTGTCTACTAAATAATTCAAAATGTAACGTGAAACATTTTATAGTTATGAAAAAAAGACAGAATTCTTTAGTTATTAAAAAAAGAC
This sequence comes from Medauroidea extradentata, assembly GCA_003012365.1. NCBI lineage: Eukaryota > Metazoa > Arthropoda > Insecta > Phasmatodea > Phasmatidae > Medauroidea > Medauroidea extradentata. Next base: position 35,488 of record PNEQ01071408.1, read on the forward strand.
AGAATTCTTTAAACATGAATTATATTTAACTTTCTTTACCAATACTAAAAATAATAATCAGTATTAATGTCACGAAAGTGCAAACATTTAAAATTCACATTTCATATTTTGTGTGAATGTTAGTAAACTTATTGAATGGTTGAAATAATAACAATGTGATTTTTTGTCAGTAATAAATGTAGCCAAATTTATGTAGACACAAAGAGGCTACTAATGTTTTTAAATTGGTAACTTGTGTCATAAGTGTGCTTCAGAAAACAGTGTGGTGCCGGTAGTCGATGTTTGCGGAATGGACAGTAGGTACCAGAACTGTTGTCTCTCTTGGGGGAGGAGGCAAGCTAGGACTAGAGAGTCCAGCTTTGTAGAAGTTTTACACAAACAGTATGCTGATCTTGGGAGTATGTCTTTCTGAAAGGAAGGGTTGAGATTATTCTTACACACATGTTTGCGATCTATAAATTTCCGTTTTCATGATTTTGAAAAAAAAAAATCAGTTGAGTACAAGTTTGTATGTCCTCTCTAGTGAGACAGGTGATAACTAGAGATGATGTTGTATCACGAAAAAAATTTTGCGCCAACATACCCTTGAAAACGATGCAGTTTCTTGCAACATGTATGATTGGGTGATATTTATGTCTGACACGATGTAGCTGTTTGCAGACCAATAACAGGCATAAAATATTACAATACTGAGATTCTTATTGTCTCAGTCAAATATGGAACAGCTTCACATACAAGTGAAAACCAGTAATCTTTTGATAAGCTGGATGCATGTTGAAACCAGTGTTGGGCAGTAATCAATTAATCTAATTGCAAATAATCTGTTAGTTGCATATTGCAATTAATTTATTTTAAATGTGTTGTGTTAATTGCAAGATACTATTAAAACAATTCAACTAATATTTTTAATTGTTGTAAGAAACAATTAAAACTAACAATTAATAAACATGTTTCTCTGCACTGCACCTGTAGGTGCACACACTATAAATGACCTTTCTTGTTATCGTACGTACTTCGCCACAAAACTTTCCGTCCGTTTCTGTGTAGTTTTCCAATGCAATTGAAACTATTGCTATAGCTATTGTTACCAGTGATTTTGCAGGTACAAACCCTTAGTCGTCCGCACAGGCGCAGGTAAACGAATAGTGAACATCGTCTGACAAAGTTGTAAGCTCTCACTCAGACTTAAGGCCATCTACGTAACTTATGTCTCTGTCTCTCTCTCGTCACGTCATCGCTTGCGGCGTGGGGCGCCCTGCCCGCCAGTCACTATGTGTGCAAACATCAATCGCCTGCAGCGTAAAATGCAAAGTAGCAGTGTATATGTCGCTTGCTATTCTAAGTAAAACTAGTTCGCTTCACTGTACAAAAACGGAAACATACGATTTTGTACGAATTGTGTATGTGTGTGTGTGTGACCTGTGTCAAGTGTAAAGCATAGTGATGGACGACATTGAGGACGACAGTAATATATCTGCGAGTGTGTTTCGGACAAGAATGAGACGTATGATCGTTTATCACCCTTGCCATCAACCAGCGCTGCCTCCGAGTCATCGCGGCAATTGCAGCTTCTTGTACTTGACTGTATATATTTTAAGCACTTGCCTGAAGAATCACCAGGTAATAAAATGACAGCGCTGTGCATGAAATGCCCTGAAGATATTATGACAAAAGTTAAATGGCATAACAATTGTACATAAAATTTTCTAATCCACTTGGAAAGAAAGCATGGAGAACAATACATCGAGGAATACAAAACATACGTCAAGAAAATGAGAGAAAATGAGAAAGATAAAACCACACATATTGCGAAAACCAAAGTAAACAAATTAACGAAAACTGATAAAAAGAAGCCAACCCAAGATCAGTTCGACGAAAATATTTTGAAATATTTCATCCATTCTAAGATTCCATTACATACAATAAAGACCCATATTTTTTAAGATTTTTACGGATTTAGATATACCTGAAATGGACATCATACTTATGAGTCAACGTACCCTAGGGCGACGCATAGCAAATTACTACGAAAAACAAGTGACTGCAGTCAGATCTGAACTAAGTGAAGTGGAGTAAATATGCACAGCATTGGACATTTGGTCTAGTAAGAAAATAAATTTTATTGGCATCACAGTGCATTGCATCAAAGATGACTTGCGCAGAGCTTCAGTGGAGTTAACCTGTCAAAGATTTAAAGGCATCCATAGTTACGATCGTTTATCGGATATCATTCAAGAAATAAATGTAGAATACAATTTAAATTCACGCAAAATAGTTTTTTGCAATTGTGACCGACAACTGCAGCAATTTTCTAAAAGCATTTAAAATATTTGGTGTGAAATTATCCAACATTGAACTTGTAGATACAGATAAATAATTTCACGGTTCTCAGTCTCTTAAAGATAGCTCTGAGTCAGATGATGACTAGACTGAGCTAATGCATCCCAAAGATTTGCATTTCAGATGCTGTGCACACACATTGAGCCTTTATGCAACAACAGACACAAATAAAGTTTTAAGCGCTCAAAGTACTACATTGTCGGATATGCATGCTGCAGTCATAAAGAAATGCAATGTTCTATGGAACGCTGCAGCACGTCCCAAGAGTGCAGAAATCATTCAAGATGTATTGCAACACACATTAAGCCGGCCTGGCAAAACTAGAAAACTCTGAAGCAAATACAGAGCATTAAAGAAAAAACATACTTATTCATAGATATTTGAACATTAAAAACGTAATCAATGAAAATGAATTTGAATAAATAAACGAATATCTCATCTGTGCTGCACCTGTGGCAGAAGCCCTCGACGTAATGCAGAGCGAGACTAACTCATATTGTGGTATAGTGATGCCGTGTCTTCTGGGCTTACGCAAAAAACTGCTGAAAATTGAAAAAAAGAATAACTTTGCTTATTGCAAGCCTCTGATCGAGGCATATAGACAAGGTGTTGAAAACAGATTTAAAAACTTTTTCGATGTTACTACATCTGAAGCAGAAAATGCTGTTATAGCTGCTCTACCATAGCCTCGGTTCAAAGTGACTGACTTGCTTGGAGCCTTCAGACCGAACGAAGATTCTCAACATTTGTAAGACGTGTATTTGTAAACATATAAACAAAAATGAACCTGCAACAGTTGCTACAACAAAGGTCAACCATGAAAACATATTTTTCAAATTTGATGCCGACTCGTCAGACTCGGACACATCTATGACGGAAACTAACTCTTCTGCTGCGCCTTTCACTAAAGCCGAACTGTTAATGTTGCATTTTTTTGCCGAAGAAAGCCAAGACATTCAGCTCCTAAATCAATGTCCTGAGGTAAAAGCTGTGTTTATTAGAATTAATACTCCATTACCATCGTCAGCATCAGTGGAGCATCTTTTTTCCTTCTCAACAATGACCAATTTGCCGAAAAGTCACAAATTGTCAGATGGTATGTTTGAAAAAGAATGCAATCTGAATTATTATAAGAAATAATACTTGTGATTCAATATTTGTAATTAAAAAGTGTGTTTCTTGTTGTCTACCTATATTATGTTAGACTGACTAAATTGAAATAAAAAATATTATCTTAGTACTTATATCTTGCCTTTACTTTTCTATTTACGAATAAGTACACATCATATGAGCCTAAACTCATCCGCTGCTGAACATAAGCCTCCCCTAATAACTCCAACGAATAATGATTTAGTGCGGTCATGAACCAACAGCCTTGCATGATCATCAGTCAACCTTGTGTGAGCCCTATCCTGTGCCGCTCCTCCATCTTCTACTAGTTCTCTTTACTGTATTTAAATTGCATTAAACTTCAAGTGCAGGATATTTACAATTGATTAATACTAAAGGTTGCCAATTAATTAATTGTTAATTGAGAAAGTAACAGTTAATTACTTAATTGTTAATTGAAACGTCACAGTTAACACTTAATCAATTGTTATTTGTAATTGTACCTTGGAATTAAATTTTGCCCAACACTGGTTGAAACCCAGCAAACAATCAAGTTTTCCCACAATAAATCATCCCTAGGGATAGCTAAAGGCCAGGCTGGTGCCAAATATTGACAGACAATGTAGGAAACTAGAGTCAGTAAATCATTATTATTATTATTTGCAAAAACTCTGTTCTATAAATTGAATCCAAATTAATGTAAAGCTACCTATTACACAGATTTTCTTGTTCTAATAGACCTAACTTTCTCAATGACATTTAAAAAATAATGCACGTAAACATGTGGACAAATTGTGCAAGCAAGCAAAAATTAATTTGTGTATAGTGAACTTATATTTGTAAGAAAGTAAAGCACAGCTGCAAGTAATGACTTTCACTAGGACAAAAATTAAAGATTGATTAATGATTGATTGATGTATTTTGTTAACCATAATCACAAGTTCAAACAGATATCCTGAACATAGCCATGTTGTCATGACACAATGTCCTTGTGCCCAGGGCGCAGTCAACCTCGCAGACTTTAATAATCCCCACTCCTCCCTCACATACATGTTAGAAAAATAGGTATTGTACATATACTTATACTACAAGTACATAACCAAGAACATAATAACATTCATTACATTTTCCACAACAAACAAGTGTCCCTTAAACCTTATACTACAAACAGTTGCAATGTCGACAACCACCACCACCTCCAAATGTTCTTTAATCCTGTGCTACATAAAGCATACAGTTACTGTCTATCCCACATAAGAATTCCGTATTTGATAGCAAATGCTAACAATATTTGTAACACTTGCCTAACACATTGCAGAATAACATACCATTTGAAACACGGCGTGATCGTATGACCTGATGAAGCAGTAGTGACAGCCCTGATCAACAAATTGGTTGGCTTCCATCGCAGACATTGAAAATAATGTGCATGATACGTGAAAAATAACTAAGCGTTTTGGAGGAACCATAATATAATAACACCCTTCTGTATCCAGCATTGTTTACGTTGTCCCTACATTTTTTATGATTTGTCAAATAATGGAATTCTTATACTGTATAGACTGTACACTGCAGACAAAAAAAACACACACCTTTCTGCAGCTCACTATACATCAGTAACTTTCTATTTTATTCGGTCACATTGGGTATGTATTGCCCTTAGCGGGACTATTTCCGAGTGGAGATGCCTTGACAGGAATTTTCTTGAACTACTCATTCTCATTGCTGCACTCACAAGATTCTCTGCTATTTCCTCAAATCTGTTTGACGAGTTTACCACTGTTGTGTACTCTCTTCCCCTTTCCTATTTCGTCACTCACAGGAGACACTTTAGCTGGGCTGAGCCCCCAAAAAACTGTCACTTTCATTTGCACTTGTTACCTTCTCCATCACACACCTAACCTTCAAAGACTGTGTCAACAGTGATTGACCCTGATAGATTACCCGTACACTTATTAAGCTTTTTGGCCAAAGTACTCTTGCCTCTTTCATGGTCCAATCCATGTCAGTCTGAGGATATGTCATTTGCCTGTAGTGGGAAAACAAATGTTATCTGATCGAGATGACAATGGAAGACACCTACCTCCCCCTGTAACTTTTTAACTTGTGAGAGGACCAAGTCCGTCAACAACAACGCCGCTGTCCCACTTGTTCTCCCTGCACCGATAAACACTAAGGCCACTGCACTGCCAAATGCCAAAGTTTCAGACCTGCGCAGAGGTGAACAAACAGAATATGGCTGATGGTTAGCAACTTTCTTTGCTATTGAAGGCATAACCATGGAGTCTATTGTGCCAAACATTATACTATTAGGACACTCACCTGTAACAGCATGTGGCATCATTCGATAACTTAGAAGGAACAGTGGGAGTGGTGCTACCTCCATTGGCACATCAGAGTGGAGAAGGGCTTTGATCTTCTGCTTGAACGTTTTCACCACATTCTCAGACTGACCATTTGTTGCTGGGTGGTACGGCAGGGATAATGTGTGCCGTATGGCATTCTGGTGGCAGAAATACCGAAGCTCTTCAGAGAAAAATTGGAATCTGTTGTCCAATACAAGCTGTTTTGGACTGCAAACCACCCACGTAATTTGTTGATGATGGCTGTACTGCTAGTGCTTGTAAGTTCACACACTTCCAGCCATTTGGAGTAGCTATCCACTAACACCAGGAAGTTTTCCCAAGAAGGTGCCAGCAATGTCCACATGTACGCTATGCCATGGCTTACTAGGCCATACCCAAGGCAGGAGGATAGTTTTGTCTTGCATGGACTTCTCCGGAAAGCACACGACACTGACCTTTTCCAACGTATCCAACTTCGGCCACCAAACACAAAAACGTTTCTGAGCCTTTATTTTACATACATCAAAGTGGCTGATGGAATTCCTGCTAAACTCTTCCTTGAACAGACGATGGCACCACCACTCTGTGGCCCCACATCAGCACTCCCTGCTCAAATGTCAATTCCAGTATTGCATAGAATGGCTTCAAGGCTTCCTCAACCTCAGCAGGCCAGCCATCGCAAACACAAGACACAACCTTGCTCAGAACGTGTTCATGCTCTGTAGCAATCTTAATGGTTTGTGTAGTCCCTGGCAAAACCTTCGCGACCCTAACATGTAGATACGAAAACTCTTTCTGAAGCTTCCTCTCTGTGCAGCAGCAGCCTGTAAAGGGCATATGCATTCAAGTTCTCTGAGCCCCTCACATACCACACTTCGTAGTCAAATCCTTGCAGTAAGACAGCCCAACACTGTAGGCAACTTGCAGCCAATTGAGGAATACCACAATGGTTTCCAAATACTGTACGTGCATTAGGGGGTTGGAAGAATTTCTTAACTGCCCTGACTTTGTCACTGCAAGTATGCAGCCCCTCTCTGTCAATTGTATGACCCAAGAAAGTTACTGAAGGCTAAAAAATATTGCACTTCTTTATATTTATTTGAATACCATACTTACCTAGATGCTGGAACACTGTATCCATACTCTTCCAGTGCTGCTCCCATGTTGGCCTGGTAACCAAAATTTCATCTTGAAAGAAAACTACTCCTATACCCTGAAGGGCCTGCTCCATTGTACACTGAAATATTGTAGGACAGGAAACAATTCTGAATGGCATTCTGCTATACCTGATAAGACCCCTGTTCGTAGACGAGACAAGCAGCGCGCACCACTACATCTGGCGCCCGAACAGGGACATCTTGATAGATAACAAACACAACACGGCAACGTAGAGAGAAGCAGAAGCAGCGGCGACCGCTACATCTGGCGCCGAGGAACAGGGACCTGAGGGAACCTAAGTACCTCGGGGGGCCCTAGGACCCGCAACAACAGCCAGCCCGTC
>PNEQ01071409.1:0-34064 GCA_003012365.1 Medauroidea extradentata
ACAAAGAAGTACAATCGGCCTTTGCGTTCGGCAGCGTTCGACATCCGTCTCTCTCCTACTTGAGTGAGCGATGCGTCTGCGTAGAGTAAAAACTATTAAATTGTAAAAAAAAATTGACATAATTGTATTTATGCGTACAAATAAATATAACTTGATCAATTTCATTGTGATTTCCAATTACTTCCTTCTCTATATACATGCAAATCTATTAAACAAATGAAATTAAAATTTTCTTTTGAAAAATGATACCATTCCATCAGTATTTTCTTAAGACGTTGTCACGTTCAACTATCGTCAGTAAACCGACTTTACAGACAACCAATTTTTTTTTTTTTTAATAATAATAATAATAATAATAATGTTACTATGCAGTTTCCATTCTATACAGAACTCGCATGATTCTGACTAAACTAACTCTAACAACTAACCAGAACCTCTTCTTTTCCAATTCAGAATTAGGCAACACAGTACTAACGATTTTCAACAAAACTGGGAGACGGTTTAACGATAGCTACATTTTTCATTTATTAATTTTTGCTTGCAAAAACAGTACAAAGGGATGCCATTGCGTAAACAGCGTGCTAGTCATGTAGGTAGGCGATGGCTTGTGACGTAATATAGTCACTTTTCTGGCCGACATATTATGGCGCCGAGGCATTTTAAGGTTATTAACAGTTGTTTTTATCCACCTTTAGATAGTAAAAAAATCTCAGATGTTAATGTAAATAAGCTGTGTCAGTGTCAGGTTTTTTTAAATTTTTGCGAAAACATATTAAAGGTTTATAAACGCATTAAAAATAGTCATTTTTAAAAACCAAAAGTAAAAAGAATTTTCTTATTAATTTTTTTACTGATTTACAGCCCGAGATTTTTCGGGAAAATATCCGAAGGGGTTAGTAACATTTAACTACGCGTTTGCTTGAAACAGGGGCCTAATAACGAACTTATCACAAAACAATGGGTGAACAGAAGGTCACCATGATATGACACCCACAAAGGCAGCCTCATGTGTCTCCAATATATTTGTACAGGCATGGCCACCCCTTGGGTGCTAGTTATTTAGCTAAACATAACCCACACCTGCTCTAGCAGAAGCGAGCGCCAGGGGACAAAAACAACTATGTCTACAGCGTAGCGTGCGTCAAACAAGGGGCGTAAGCTCATCTTTTACACGGTACTCGACAGCAACTAGGTCACTCCGAGGTGCGGGTGGGTTGACCCACATACATGCACACATGCGTGTGGGCACTTGCTTTATCTACGAGCACGCGAGCTTACAGACACGTAACTGCTGTAATTGTATGCAATAACTTACTATTCTACGTGTCGTGCAAGTGGATTAGATCTGACAGTTGGAGATATGTTACGTGATGGCCACATAAGCCATACTTCCACCGCAGTTGGTACGTCCATAAACTAACTAGTGTTAGATTCCCGCCAATCCATTGTATTGCTACGGGATTTCAAGCGGTACTGTTTGGTATCGCGGTACTTATTGGTATCAGAGTTTCGCATACATTCTGTTAGTACATTTTGAAGTACGCCAGCCTGAAAAGGGAATATTTAGCTATGTTGGAGGGCTTAGAAACAAGTGTTTTTAATGAAAATGGTGACTGTCCATCCTTGACCGAAGTGTTTTTTTTTTCCTCACCTTTTCGTACTTGGAACAGTGAGCACATGTAGAAAAGTGTCTTAAAACTTATTTCCCTGCACATAAACGCATTTAAAACGCGCGATAGGCACTCAAAGAACGCTATATCCGTCACATCCATTTCAGGTTCTCTATTTATCCCTAAACCTTACCGTAAATCGGTGTTGCTTTGTGACAGTGCATGGCGATCTGTGCCACTTAAGATGTTTATTTTGTTGCAGTTTAGTAAATAATGAAGATGATAATTTGTATATTGATGGTTACAGTACCTATATAGTTTGTAATACTCAATGCTCATTTCTTACTCAAATAACGTAAACCTTCAGGTGAATAACATTTTATTAAACCAAGACGGTAAAGACTAATCGCTAAGTTTCCTTCAACGCGGAACCTCACCCACAGGTGGAATTTTTCATTTACAAATTACTATTTTCATTGAAATTACTAAAATGATTGTTATAACGCTTTAATATTTTACAAATGCTTTCGGATTTAGTTCCCAATTTTGTATATACATTACTTCATGACTGAAACGGAAAAACATTTTGTTATGATTTGAAAATACCTGCATTAATTACGTATTGTTGCGAGATGTTATGGATTTATGAGATGAACTATAATTACATGGTTTTTACATTTTTAAACTAAGCTAAGTTTGTTTGTAAAAAAATTATACTAAATTTTAAACACAATTTTTAACCATACTGTGGAACAGTTTATCGATATTTTCTCTCGTTCAGGAAAAAAATAACTATCGTGAAAGTAGCAAAAATGATGAATCATGACCATAAGGTGGTGATTTCGTCGTTCTTCAATTGTCACGTGGTTTAAGATAATGATCCCTTACTATACTGCTTTTCGAGAATCAATTCTCTTGTAAGCCAAAAATACAGCAGAGCACATATCGTAAAACAGTCTCCCAGTTTTGTCGAAAGTAATTTTTAGTTATTTGACTAACAATTTTTGCAAGGGTTTCTGCATGTTATTGAGGACATTGTTGTTGTTCAACTAATTAGCCAAAATATATATAATAATTTGTCTAGAAAAAAAACAGAGTATGTAGTGAAACTATTTTAAATAAAAGTTTCACGGCTTTAACTATAACTTTTCTCGTTCGTTTTTAAATACAAACAATGTAGTACAAATAAAGAGATCATAGACTGACGGTGGCTCTTATCATTTTGTGGTCGAAAGTCTGCAGGAAAGGTAACTGCAGACAATTACATAACGATGTGAAAATAAATTACGTTGGAAGATTCAGAAATATTTTTTAACTGTCACGCGTTACATGTCATAAGGGGTATACAGTTGATTCGCTGCAGAGCCATATAGTGGCGAGTTAGAATAAAATAATAGAAAGAATACATAAATGTACCAACTTTCATGGTGATCGATCAAACCATGTCGGATGTACGTAGATAAACTGGTATTGGATTCAAGTTCTCGGCTACTGATTAGCAAGACTATTGACTAAATAGACACGCCTAGAACCCCTGATTTTTGGTGAAAAGAAATTATCCTCATTTTTGCTAGACCACTTCATTTAGAAACAGTTTAATAATTAACACACACACAAATGCAGCTTTTTAACTCACTACACCAATGTTAATAGCAAAATAGACGGGATCCGCAACATACGAACGATAATATTCTTCAATTACAAACTTACAGCGAACAATTACGCAACGAGGCGGAAGCACACCTCTTCCCTCACCGTGACACCGTTTAGCTGATTCGTTTCATACAGTCGAAGCGTTTACCGCGCTAAGGCTTGCTGGCCAAGACCAACTACAATGAACGACAGTGAACGCTCTATTACTGCCAATTATTATCCTCCAGCCAACAAACATGAAGGACTGCCAGTATGACGGCTAGGTAGACGTCCATCTTTCTAGTGCGGACACGAATTAGCAGGCACTATAGATGGCGATGCATACCAAACTCATGAATAAATTATAACAAGTCGCACTACAAAAAAAAAGTAATTATGTAACACACATTAGCCTAGTGTACCGCACTATCCTAACAACCCGTATTTTACAATCATTTATTTACTAATTAGCTACGATGCACAAGAAATTTAACAATATCAATACTCACAGCGTCGATAGTAAGAATTAAATTTACAACGCTCCAGTCAAAGCGCAAACTGCAACCATTAATAACAATCAAAAATCGAATTACAGAACTGAACATCAATTTAATAGGTTCACGAATAAAAATCTGCACCGCTGTAGAACTTCAGCTCATAAATACCATTTACTAGACGTAATTAATTTCACACGAATCTAACTATGCTTTTCGTCAATAAGCAACGCCTCTGCACCCAAGAGTAGTTTGCACATAAGTCCTAACACTGTACAGGTTTTCGTCATCAAGCTGACCTACCATTCTTTCGACGTCGTCAGAAATTGTGCTTCAGAAATAAGGCACTCGGGAAAATGTTTTGCTGAAACTAGCTAAAATATTTATGTACGGCTGCATTGTTTTTAATTTTGCATACTGGTTTTAAGAAAACTGCAGTTAACAATAAATGCGTTTATAATGTATTCATGCAGGCACCTTTTCACGTAAATGCCGGACATTAAGAGGAAGTAGTACACAATTCAACGCTAAAAGCATTAATCTATAACTGTAGGTTTCTTGAAGCCAATTTGCGAAAGTTAAACAATAGTAATCCTTGACAATAGTTTTAGCCAACGTTTTAAACAAAATTGTATCCTGTGTTGCGAACGTCTGAGGCACAATCTTTGACGCCGGAACCTCGTGCATTTAACTGCGGCGCAAGAGATCACGCGTAGCGAATTAGTAATTTTGGATAAATATTTACTCATAAAGTTGGCAAATACCATTGCCTAGGATTGTCACCGAGTATTTTATCCATATTGGCTTCGAAGAAAGCGTATAAATCAATTGATGTTTTCAGCGTTTGTTTATCTACCATGTAATCTTACAAGAAATTGAAAGGTAAGAGGGGCAACAATAAAAACGAAGGGCCTGTCGGGCATTTGCCGGACACCTGACGACTCTTACTAATGAGGGAAATAAGAATGAGTGAGATATATTGGTCAGCGTTCAACATCTAGGTCTTTAACGGTGGTGGGGGTGACATGATGTGAGTACGGAGCAGTACCAAAATGAAAGGGCGGGGGAAACGGGAGATCCCCGAGAAAACCCGCCGACCAGCGACATCGTCCGGCACGATTCCCACATGCGAAAATCCGGGGACCGACCCCGCTGGGAATCGAACCCGGATCGCCTTGGCGGGAGGCGAGAGAAAAAAGAAGATTTATGGAGAAAAATGAACTCTGAAAGAAAATTTATTTGTATAAAGTGAATCCACAAACTGTTTATCAGCGTGTGAAGTTAGCAGATTTGAAAACTTTCTAAACATGTGAATGATGTCTGCTTTAAAGCGTTCAAAGAATGTTACACGTGTTAACCTATTCTAGGTTCCTCAGTAACCCGCAGTCGAAAATGGTGTTTTCACTGTCCTTTACAGTTATGGAAATCTCGATGCAGATTTTTTTTTAAATTATAGGCTTGTACAAATATTACATCATGAAATTATAGTGCCACCATCACTGAATGTCCCATCTAGGTGATCTAGGTGAGGAGACTGCACGCCAGTTCAGTGACCACGCTTTGATTCTATAAGCGGGAGGGGGGAATCACGATGCGCGTGCTGTGTCGCCCTTCCGCACTTCTAGGCTTCAAACGCACAAAATACGTCCACCAACACAGTCACTCTGGACAGTTATGAGTACGTGCAACATTAACCTTAAAATAATATATTGATTTGAATTAGCAAGTTTACTGTAAGTTGGTGCAGAAAGGAAACACCTTGGTTGCATTTATCTCCAACTTTGTCAGCGCCCATTTTATCAAATAAAAAAAAAGTTCTTTGAGCATTACCTCCAGCGTAGGACTCAAAGGTACAAACACATTGCATCACAAGAGGTTCCTCTCACTCTGGCAATATTTTTGATAGCAAAGTTAGCACAAATTAATGTCTAGGGCTTAGCAGACCCATTACAAATAATGTGTTTAGTGCAATATGTACTCATTTTATTGTGCAGGAAAACCACGATTAATTCAGGGGCGAGTTTGAGGGGGGAGGGGGATCAAATATCGCAGGGTTCTGAGCAGTTTGCAACTGCACCGCACCTTATTGCCCCGCTGTATAATCAAATACGCGCACTCCCTGACTCATGTGAAGTGGAGTGGAAGTGATTACTTGCTTTACAACTGCGCTGTGATGGTACAAACTGCAGGTAGTGGAATTTAATCGGTTCTCTACTGCTTCAACTATTGCTAGTCACAAGTCATAAAAACGTTGTACTTTCAGTCTGGTGTTTCGTAAGGTAAGCTGTAACACAGGTCGTTATCGAATTGGCACTTTCAGTACTCTAAATGGTCACGACATACGATAAAAATGACTACGTATTTTGTAGTTTATTTACTTTTAGTAGTGTATGTTACTAAGCTTGTTTAGTACAAAGTACTCGATAATATTCCAATGGCACCAAACCAAACAATTGAGCGAGGTGGCGCGACGGTAACGCGTTGGACTAGCATTCAGGACTCCTGCTCCGACCATTCTGATTTCGGTTTTCAATGGTTTCCCGAAATCGCTCCAGTCGAATGCTGGGTTGGTTCCTTAACATGGGCCAAGACCGATTCCTCTCCTAATTTTTGTCATTGTACCAAGTTCTGTGTTACCGTCTCTAATGACCACGCTGTCGACGAAACATAGGCTAAAGCCCATTTTTTTACGAAATAACTAAATACTGGATTGCCCTCCATCGACTGAAAAGTGGCCTAAGAATACGTCAGTAAAATAAATTGTCACGTATACACCTACATAGGAAATTAACATAATTATTGCTGTTAAACGTTTACTAGCAGTAAAGTTTACCCACAAAATGTACCTTTCTGTATAGTTTGCAGTATAAGCGAGGTGCGCCTAATTATACAACTCTAATTTGCAATCACGGATAACTTGAAAGAAATTGTTGCTTAATCTTCACTTGACCAGGCTATCTGAGTCCACGCGAAAAAAAAAAAACATGCATTCGTTACTCACGTATAAAGCTAAATATTCACGCCAAAATCCACATTAATTAATAATACTGGAAACTTCACCACAGATTACACAGCACAGAAGTATAGACATGAATTGGGAGTACCTACTCATTGAACACGAGTGAACTGCAATACGATACGTGGTTTTCATTCTCAAGATCAAACAATTTTCGCAAAACATAGTACATTTTAAGGAGGCAGCCTTGCTTGGCGTATTTGTGCATCCGTGTCCATTGAAGAGTAGAAACGATAAGGGCGAACCAGGCGAGCGCATCACTCCTCAGCCTAAACATAATACACTGCAATAGCAGGTTGACTTCTCACCGACAGCTCACGTCTATGACACACTCAATACTGACATATTTTATGAAGTACTGTTAAAGATAAATGTGCGCTACATGTGCCGATATATTTTTTTGTTCTTTTATTCTACACCAAGCCGTTAACACCTAAAAGGATCACGAAAGCATACATTTTGAGTAGCGACAAATAAGTATAATAGGTTACTCTGGAGAATCTGTAATGAACATTAAAACATGCACCGTCGTTCTTTGGAGGCTTTAATGCGTAACATATCTCAAGCATGTAGAGTATTTTTGAAACTAAAATATATCAGACGAAATTCTGCACATTGTTTGGCGGCCTAGGCAGCGACTTGAAACTAGTCTGAACACATTGGAATTCATATTTTATTTAAAAAAAAAAAACTACTCTTTTGAAAGTATTACAGCATGTGTACCTGTGTGATGCAAAACAACGACCATAGCCATGCAAGCATTGCCCTAATTTACATTTCTATTTAAAAGCACCAGCATTATTATTATTTTTATGTCAAACGATTTGGCGGTACAAAATTTTATTCACCAGAGTGCGGAAAATACAGGTTTAAAGAAAAAAAATATATTGTGGAGGCGAGGCACGTTCGACGCAAGGTAGGATGTAGAACAGCGACCGGGCGTTCCCTTCATGGCTTCATGCTTGGAAAGCAATCAAGTACGTGTAGAGTCTTGATTGGCGGACGATTTAGCGGCACACCTCGACAACGCTGCTGTGCGACCGCGAAACTCGTCCGCAGGGTTGCCACGTGTAGCTGAGAGGTTTCGACTAGACCATATCATTCCTGAGCTGCCCATAAAATAATGATGATTTCGTAAGCCAACTACAGTGGCTACTCAACTTTTAAAAAGTGCCCAACAGCGAGCTTTGTAGCAGATTGTACGGCAATGAAATTACTTTAATCACCCCTTCGAGGGGATTGATCCCTGCTGTCTCGGATTTATCCTTTGTTTTCTCGATAACTTGTGTTTTAGTAAATGTATGACCATTTATGGCACGACAGAGATAGATAAAAACTTCAATTTTATTATCTTGAATTGTTGCAACCTCGATATTTCCATTATATTGTGACGACAAACGGACAAGGAAAATAGTGATTTACTAAAGCGAACAAATACAGTGGTCACAAAAGCAACAAAAACCAGATTGTACGACTTATAGGAAAAGTGAGTGACACATAAACTAAGTCTTGTCTACGTAAAAAACCGTAAAACAAACAATGTCACTGTTCCCTGGCTGATAAAAAAGCCCAAATCAAAGTTAAGAAGAATCACTCCTTCTTTGGTCCTATAATGACAGCATTTGAAAACACAGCGAGCCAGTTAATGGGCCTCCCTACCTGACCCTGCAAATGCGTTGCAGCGAGTTATGGTAATTCTTGATTTGACGAAACTATTTAACGTGCATTATAATTTTATATCTACAAAAAACACATTTCAAACAATGACGTTATACTTAAGTTTTGAAAATTCGGCGCGTTTATCAGAAACATCATTTTCGGGCCCCTCAAAACGGCCAAAAAAAGCTTTTACAGACTGCCGTATCCTGAAAATTAACAACAAGACTCGAAAAACGCAACTATAGGAACAAGCATTAGACTTTGAATTAAGCTGTCCATAAATAAAATTATGTGGTCGCCTCTTAAAGTCTCGTAGGAAAAAACGGATAATAGTAAGGCACTGCGCGCTATTTGAGTGGCTTGGGCAGAGAGGCGACAATGCGTTAAGCCGGCTTTACACATTGGCCCAACACCCGACCTTGGAAGGAATCGACAAGTGTGTAAATGGTGCTTGGCCAATCTTGGAATGTTGGCCATGTGTTGGAAGCTTTGCCATTCATTGTCGGTTTTTGGTCCAACTATCAAAGGGATTGGCGTATGCATTGGCGTTAACTTGGTCTGTGTTTACACATTGGTGTTGCGATTTTACATTTGTTTGTAGTTTGAGAGGGAAATATTGTTATATGAAGTGTTGAAATGGATCAGTGGACATTATTCTGCACATATACATAGAGTATGAATGTAGTTGCAGAAATTTCCGAATAAAGTTGATCCTCAATTTTCATGTAATTTAAATTGGCCATATGACTGGTTAAAAATTAATTGGCCCAGTGTGTAAATAGCTACTGGCCGTTTCTTGGTCATTGGCATTTCTTCCTTCCAAGAATGGCCCAATCGCTTGGGCCAATGTGTAAATCCGGCCTTAGATGCGTCGATTAGTAGCACTCTTACCCCACCTTCCAACGCGGAAAACAGATTTATGTAGCTGGCATATTTGACGAGACTACTAAACGTACATTACTTGTGTGTATCTACGAAAAAAACCATACTTCAAACAATGTCGATGTAAGTTACAAAATTCTGCTGATTTCAGAACCCCTCAAAATTGTTAGAATTGCTTTTTTTCAGACTCTCGTGCCTGGGACTATACCAACAGGATTCGAAAGCAAAAATAAATAAATAAATAAATAAAAATAAAATAAATACCATTTGAACTTTAACCACATACGTCTCACGAATAAAACGCTATGGTCACTGCTTAAAAAAGTCTCACAGGAAAAAAAAATAATAACTCGCTACACACCAGTTCAATACCTTAGGCGTAACAAATACTGCACTACTACACCTGTGAAAGTAAACCTTAGTACTTCGTCTATTTTCTCTCTCTCACACACACACACACACATTATACACAATACATACACACAAACACAGCCCTTACTTAAAGCCGTTAAGTCTGAAAAATTCATAACTTATTATTTTTTGTACTAAATAGTGTCAGTTTTGTAGACATAGTGACTACATTATTACCGTAGGAAAAAATGTAAGCATGCACAGCCTTCTCGCAAAAGCATGTGAACGTGAAAATTTGTATGTTGCGGCAACGTCCTCCTCTCTACGCCCAACACACTTGCTGAAAAAAAAACCTAGCTATTTGCAAGAAGTTATGAAACACAAAACAATTTTTTGTAATTTTTACGAAAATTCTGAAAATCAAGTAAAATTCATTTTTATTTACTTATTTTTTTAGCTATTTTTAAACAAAAAAAACTGTGTATTATGTTTTCATAACTTCTGCCAAATGGTACGTCACGTCTAACTCCAGTGCAAAGTATTTCAATTCAGCAAGTGCATTGGTTTTTCTTAGGTGTGTGCTAACACTTAACAGTATTTCGTACACATATAAAACCACGTATTTTCCACACTTCCCTCGATGTACGCAATCATGAAAACCAGAACGGGGACGAATTACCAAACATTGTCTGGGGCTGGGTATCATATATCTGTACCAGATTTCTGATTGGGCGTCCGTACGCATATGTTTACCCCGGAGGATGACACGAGATCTTACAATGCAGCAGCGACGGAATGCGAAGAGCGGGGAGAAACATGACTACGCCGAGAAAACCCGCCGGCCAACGGCTACGCCCGCCACGTAACCCACAAGAAAAAAATTGGGGTACGATAAATAGGGGAACCGAACCCGGATCGCCTTGGTGAGAGGCGAGTGTCTAGCCACTGCGCCAAACGCGGACTGGGACTAACAAACAAATGCGGTGTTGCTCCGTGTCTCTATTCTAGACTAGGGCCAATGCCTCTTCTCCCCTCTCCCCCTTCAGAGTCCAATCCTCAAAGGTTACTGCGAGCGTTTATGATGTAAATACTTGGAAGGCTGACAAGCACGCAGGTGACGCGACTCCCCTGCGACAACGAGGAATCCCCCGACACTCGTAGGCCAAAACTAAAATACCGCCGCCGCCCCCCTCCCTGCCACTACCAACATTCAAACACAAAGCCAATTTATAAAAGCCCAGGCAAAAACTGAGGCAACTCAACACGTTGCCGGTCGCATTGTATTATAGACGCATTCAGGAAGATGTCTATATCTAGCATATGAACGGTGAGGAGCTTCAGTCGTATTGTGTGATAGACGTTGTCAGGAAAATGTCTATATCTAGTCTATGAACTTCGAGGAGCTCAAAAACAGACTTGGTGCAAGATTGCCATACAGTAAAAAAAAAAAATTCCGTACTTCAACAAGTCAAACAATGTAAATACATTTAAGCCGAAACATTTTGCAGTCAATAATGTCGAGCCAAAACATTTTGCAGTCCAATAGTGTCGCAAGTCTTAAACGCTGTAAAATGTAATTCTTTTAATGCATGTTCTTTCTATAAAGTGTCCTATGTAACGCAAATTTATGTTCGACACCGTGCTATAATTTACACATTTTTATATTTTACTTGGTAGCAAATTTTTTCGGGAAATATTTGCAAAAAATTTAAGTCGCACTACAGACGACTATAAAGTCGACAAGAAATTGAGTAAAAATATAGCCTACACAAATTATTTGTAACTTACTAATTTGAAGAAATACTTTTGAATTTGTACATTTTCAGAATTTTTTTTTTTTTTTGTAAATTACATCGCAGTTATTTGTAACTTGACATATTTTTTTTCGAACTAATTTCAAAAATATATTCTTTGAAAAGAAAAATTACTACACATATTAAACATACCTAACTAAAAAAAATAGTTTTTACGACAAACAACAACAAGCGTTAAAGAATACAAAACGTACGTGGAAATAGTCGCCTAAAATCAACAAATATAGTATTAAGTGAAAGCTACAACGAACGTGAACGGGAACCGAACTGTAAAAAAAAGCGTGTAGGTAAATTTTAATTAGTTACTTTTCAAAAACAACTACATTGTGAGTAACTGTACGCAATGTTTCCAGAAATGGAACTAGGGCTGCATATTCCTGCTGAAAAACATTACGTCTACACCTTATAAACGGAACCATACGGATGTAAAATTACACGTTTTTTAAGTGTGTATGTATGTAGATGTAAGTGTATGTAGATATAAGTGTATGTGTTCCCGCGCGCGCGCGAAAACACAGCCGTGTCATTCCTCTAATTAGGGTAGTTTTTTACGGCACCGTCACCACAGTGTTTGCAAATATTTTTTATTCTGAAAAAGGAGCAGGTATATTTTATGTGATGAAAATTGTATAGCCTTTTTGCTTTGAAAACAAAACAAAAAATGTGCGTGTGTGTGTGTATATATATATATATATATATATATATATATATATATATATATATATATATATATATATATATATAAATTACCGAAGTCTAGATTTTCTGAAAGTCGATAATTAGCCAAAACTATGTTATTTTTTAGTTTTGAAAAATCAGACTTCATAGCAAAACCAATTTTCAACAAGTTCGTGACGGTTGAAAATAACTGTTTCCGTTCAGGTTGAAAAATAATATTCGGTAAAAGAGAATAAATAGGAACTCTTAGCCTTTAAGCACACTCATGCCTGTTAAATCTTAGTTGTTATTTAACAGTAATTTTACTGCTACAATAATTTGTTAAGAATTTCCTTAGTAAGGGAGTAAAGAAAATTACTACCACGCAAATAAATCGTTAAAGAGTTATTCTTTCAATTCATGTTTTGAAACTTTTTTTTTTCAGCAAGTAAATATACCAGTATCAGTTACAGCAATAGTAAGAAAGTTTAAAATCAAAATGCAAAATGTAAAAACAAAATTAGTACAAACGCTGATGCAGATAGTACAGGCTATCACAGCCAGAGAGTTGAGTTAGCCGATCAAGATGCACTATAAAAAACAGACAGAATCAATTTATTTATCTACTCAGCGAAAATCAAACAAACGACCGTAATTTATGTATAAATTACTGCCAAAATGATGAATTATAACCAATAAGCTGACAAACAAAAGTGTTCATATGGGTCACTGCCAATCTAAGAGGTAGAAACCATGTCCCCGGCCTTTAATAAACATTAAATGGTTTTAAAAGGAAATTATTTGTAAGGCGTTTTGTTTTTTTATAGCGTTGTTACCAACCGCGTCAGTATTAAATGTTTTTTAAAATATAGAATATACGCAAATATTTTTTACTTATACATAACAATGGTTTGTCCTTTCCGTGGACTGTCTCCGAGGATATCTTACAAAATTGATACTTATTTTCTGGTTTGTAAAAATTATAGTGTCAACATTATGATTTACATATGGTGTAAAAATTCATGAGCAAATGATATAACTAAAATTTCAGACAAAATTATAACATTTCTACTATGCAATATTTATTACTATAATGTCCCAGTGAAATGTATCCAATTTGTGGACGAAATATAAACTTTCCATTAAAATCTCCAGACACCACTATCCTCCACCGTGATGTGCGAAAAAAATGCGAAAGCAGCCATCTTGATTTTCATGCAGTTAGTGAAGTGAGGTGCTGTTGTTTGGTTTTGCTAGTTCAGCTTTTGTCTGTAGTAAAAATATTTGGCTATCTGATCTGTCCACTCCGTGGTCAGCATAATCAAAGTTAGTAAAATCATTTTTCTACCATTTAACAATATGGTAAAGAGTTATTATGTTGTTGAGTTTCACACTAAAGCCTTATTTACCTTATCTCATTTTCCTCCATGTTAACTGACAAAACTGGATAGTTCGTCCACTCCGTGGACATAGTTTGGTTACGGAGTAGACATTTTCAAGGTTATTTAATTAAAGTATTTGGAGTACAATAAAACTCATTAAAATGTTTTATATCACTAATTTGTCTCATAAAACAGCGGAATGTTAGTTTATATATTTTTCCATTGTGTTTTGGTTGTGATAAAAAGAGTAGGAAGTGTTAGCTGTAAATCACCAGTAAAACTCTATGAATAAGATTGAGTAATCATTGCATTGATGTGAAAAGAGAAAGAAAATAGGATAAACAATAAATACATAAGTCCACAAAACAGGCAAAAAAAATTTGTGTTGTAATCTTATTGGTTTTTTTATGGGTTTGTGTGTTTGTTGTTTATTCCATTGTCTTTCTCTTTTTCAAGTTTCCTTGTTTATTTGTGAGGTCCATCCTTGATTGCAATTGCTGTCCTGGTGTTTTTTTATATATTCAATTTGCTGGTTAGGCATTTTCATTTCTTTATATTTGTGAATTACATTAGTGTGAACTAATTTGACGAAAAAGTTGAGAAAAACTTTAAAAAGATCCTGCAAGACAAGAAGAAAAGGCTAAAGAGAATGATACCACAAGAAGAAGACAGTTGCTGGTGAAATGTCAAAACAAATGAAACGATCTGTAAGAAAGAAACGGAAAATCAGAAAAGAAAGCAAAGGCAAAAAACAAAGGAGGAAGGAATTTCAAAACAAGAAACTCTTGAATATAGCAAAAGAACTGGGCAGTTCTCGAAGTGTATCTTCTGCAAGCTGATCAGAAAGTGGAAGGAACAGAGCAAAAAGAACAGTGCCAGGCTTCGTGAAGAAAATAGAAAATTGAAACAAGAAAACATTGGCACGAAAACTGGAAAAATATACCGTAAGAAAATACTAATAAGGTTCAGAGATGCGGAGAGTAATTCTTATTGTTTGGAGTCACCCGGGAAGAAAGTAAAACGATTAGTTGCGGAAAAAATCACAAGGAAATTGAAAAGAAGGCTCTTTTTAGCGAAGCCATTAAGGAACTAATAAAGTAAGTTCTAAAGTAGAAAAGTCAAGAAAGAAATGTAAAGATGTCACGAAAGTTATAACACGAAAAAGTTTGCGGAAATACAAGTACCTGGAAGACATCAGATCAGTTATGTCTAAAAAATTGGAAAAGTACCTATTACTGTAAAGAACGATATTTTTGGACTTGGTTAAGAAGCTGCTGATGGTGTTGGTGCGACTCTGAAGACAACGGTAGACAATCTTGTTGCAATGGGAACTGACTTACCAACCTTTGAATCCCTTGTCATTATTTTGAAAGAAAATTGAAAGCGGATTTTTGTTCTAACTGTAAATGAAGAAGACATACATGATTTAGTTCTTATCCTTCCTGAAACTATAAAGTTCAAAGGAACTTCAAAGATCCACCAGGTTAGATGGACAAAAAACACTACTCTTCTCCAAGCAAGATGTCTCACTTATCTCAAGCGTCATTCTAGTTGTCCACATTTTGGCCTTCCCATTATAACGTATCCTTTTAAAATTGAATAGTTAAAAGTCTGTCTTAATTCAGGGTGGATGTTCCATTCTGCTCATATCATTACTTGCCGTAACACAATTTCAGCTCCAGCAGTCTGTAAACTTTCTGTTAGTGATGTCTATTCTGACAGTGAATCAAAAGACTTAGCTGAGCCCTTAAACAAACATGGACTCCATTAATCGAGAATAGCAACAAACAACTTTGCCCCATCTCAAACAACAGATTCTCAATCTACAATCCACTTTGATGAACTGGCAGTAGGAAAGTAGGTCGTGGTTCACTTTGAGAGTCGCCTTTATCCTGGAGAGATAATAATAAATCATAGAAACGTTATAAATGTTATACATTCTGCCCCTAGTGTTTTTTTTTTTTTTTTTTTTTTTGCCGCTGAAGATTGACCAAATTCCATAATCGATTAGTTTTTAAAACCAGCTTTAGTACAGCCGTTAGTGTTATCATTAGCTATTATAAATCCACCTGTTCCAGCTCAATCAGGAAACAGAAAAGCAAATTATCTCAGAGAGTGAAAAATTCTTTTTCCTGAACTGTGACGGTCTTAATACTTTAGCTTTATTTGTGCCAAAAAAATATTTTGATTCAAGTTAGAAAATTGCACTGTACAAAGAAAGTCGATTCTTTAGTTTTAATTTTAGAATGTTTGCTTTTCGTAATAATGGTGGATTTAATTATTTTCGAAGATTTTAAAACAACTTATTTGAGATAAAATGTTTTGGAGACCGAATATACTTAAATTGTGGTTTTGGTTCTGAAGATTTTGATAACTTGTAAAAATATTCACTACGTTTATACTGAAGTCCACTCCTCGGGCACTTAAATTTAGAAAACAATTGATTACAGAATTTAAAAAATCGAATGAGGTAGCTCACTTAGTAAACCGCATTAGCAGTAGTTGATAAATAGGAAAAAAATATTTGAGAGGTTAAATTAAATTATTTTGTTTTTTCAAATCTAGCTCTTTTTTATCTACCCCTTAAACTGGCAATGACCCATACTAAATAATCTACAGCAAGTCATATTTCAAGTTAGTTTTGGGGTCATCTGATAGGACGATGGATTAGTAACTCAAAAGGACACAGGTTCGAATCCCAACAGAAACTCGAGAAAACTACATTTACAGTTATTAGAAAATCCTATGAGAGTGCAATAAAAATTTAGAAAAAAAAACATTACGAAAATTGAAACTGTACGAAGAAATATAGTATTTTTATTTTACAACCTTCGGTTAAAAATACATTGGCAAACTAAGAAAAAAATACACTTACTTTGTGAAAACTTCACTTTTTGTCCTCTTCGCAAAAATTACGATTGCCGTTACTATCTATTTTAATCTGAATTTATGTGTATTTAAACAAGTGTAATTTACAAATATGAGCTGGTTATTTTACAACTACAAATAGTATTTTACACAAATGTTTTATTGTGCACATAAAGCAATTATGATGCAATATTTGAAAATTACAGGTTAAAAATATGAAGGTGAAACGAGGTGAAGAGAGAACACAACAGACATGCCCGAGACAGAAATCAAAACCCAGGACCTCTCGCACCTTAGATAGGCGCCTAACCGACTACGCTACGGAGGTCAACTTGGTATGTTTAAAACCATAAGTTTCAAACTCGTTGTTTGAAACAAATTTAAAACAAAGCGTTTGTTTAAAGGCCGTTCGTTCCTTTTAGAGCGAGGTGCACAGCAATTTTGTTTTAAGCTCGCTTTTCATTCAAACTTTAGTTAAGGTAACGCCGTTGTTCATTCAACATCACTTAAGTATACAACAGTTTCCGGCCTTGATACATAGGTGCAAATTTAACAAAGCTAAAATTCACACAAAACTAGTGGATTACAAGACACTCGCCAACTGAATAAATTGAGAACCTTTTGAATATGCTGATTTTACTTATTTGTTTACCAAAGTAGGCAGCAACTAAATTAAACATCAGACTTCTTGCTTCTGCTGTATATTATTTCTTTTGGTTAAAAACTATAGTAACGAGAAAGCGCTCTCGGTGGCATGGGGTGGAGCTACCTCCACCTGCTTACAACCTCCAGTAAAGACGATTAAGCTGCGGGAAGCGCCCCCTACTCCTCATCAACCCTCCCCTGGCGACGCGGGCTACTCGTGCCTGGTTTATTGCTATTCCTGCTGACCTCACGAACCTCCTGAATAGGTCAATCATCCTTGACATGCACTTAGGCAGGGATTATGACGACTTCATATCCACTTCACTTTAACTCTCACGCAAGCAGGGAACACCTTGACAAACGCACTTGAACGGGACCTATCCCGATAGTGTAACTTTATTCTTACGTTCACTTTTACATAACGAAAAACGTGTCGATGTCAAGCTTTTAAGTTAAAGTGATACATCAAATTGCGCCACGTGGTCATCTCAGCCAATCATATTTAGGAGGAATTGATGTCTTTGGCTATGTCATTTTATCTATGACTACATTTTGCGTTTTTTTTATATGTTTTCGTTGTTACCGGGGCCGCGGTGGCCGAAAGGTCAGACCTCTCATCTCCCACTAAGGCGAACCGGGTTCGATTCCCGGCGGAGTCGGACCCGGGATATTCGCATGTGGGAATCATACCGGATGATGCCGTTGGTCTGCGGGTTTTCTCGGGGATCCCCCGTTTCCCCCGCCCCATTCATTCCGGTGCTGCTCCATTCATCATGTCACCTCTCAACAGCGCTGCTAAGACCTCGATGTTAAGCGCTGACCAAACACTCTCTCACTCATTTATTGATACGTAAGGTAGGGCCTAGCAGTTTAAACATCCTGTATTATTTTGCAAAGAATTTACCACACTCTTTAGGCGCTAAAGTAACGACCAGACAGTAATTAACTGGTATTATGATAATGTATTGTAGGTTATCCAGGTGACATAACTATCTAGAATTGTTTTAGACCTACATCGATAACCTGGTAAAATTACGAATTTTATTCCATGTCCAGAGTGCACGTATCTTCAACTTTCAAACTAATTATTTATTAGGGTGTAAGGGTTGAAATAAAATGTAGGAATATGGAAACACTTTGGTGGTTACGTGTCTAGATCATTTATATGTACCCATGTATGTACCCCATCCCCACATATTCTAAAATAAATTCCAAATGACCTATATGGATGGTAAAGTTGAAAATAATTCAGGAATGATAACACTAACGGCTGTACTAAAACTGGTTTAAAAAATTACAAAATACGACTTCTGCTAGGCCCAACTGGTAGTCTTATTTTAAGTCCGATTTTACACAACTACATTTTTGGGACATTCTGTAGACCCCTGTTTTATTCTGCATAATTTACGGTAAAGCTTGTAATGTGACAAAAACATAGGTACTTATCAAAAAAAATATCAGAATTACACTTGGCAAATAACCTGCAATATAACCTACAATTGCCATAAACATGGCCTGGTAAGGCAGTTTCGTTGGAACTTATACAAATTATTTTAGAAATTATAATTACTTTTAATCAAAGTTTACAAAGCAGAGATACATTTGTAGGTTACTAGACGATTGACCCCACGACTTTTTTCATTGCCTACTTACAGCTTACGTGAAGGATCGTAATATGGCACCTCAAGTACGTATTATGTACAAGTGAACGTGATAAAGTGGTAAAAGATATGTGAACGTGAAGTCATCGTAATCCCGGCCTTAGCTCGGACGTGACTGAATGTTACCGCAACACCTCAAAATTTCGGCTTACATCAACCAGCATTGTCGGCGAGCCATGAGACTGTTCTGTGTGTCGTCGCAGGCCACTACAAATACCGTCCCACTGCGAGCAGCGGAAAGTGATTGTGGCGTTTAGCCTGCTAGTATTCGTGACAGACTCAGCAACGAGGAACGAGGCGAGATCGGCGGATCAAGAAGAAACTGCGCGACAATGTGGACGAAGGTGCGACTGTTGGAGAGGTGTGAGTGTGAAAACAGACGAACAGGTTAGACTGTAGCTGTACATCGTGAAACATTTCTGGAAAGAGACTTCCAAGATCGGATGACAATTTGAGGAAGAGACATTTATTAATTGTACACTGGAGAAGTAATTTAGACTTTTAGGAAGATTACTTGCAAATATTTATCTAAAAAGTGTGAATCTCAAGATGTGTACGCCTCATGTAGAATTGTTTTTAGAAACACTTAATTCATTTACTTACTTATCTAACATAAACCCTCCATCCCAATCAAACCGGTTGCATGAAGGACAGCAAAGTTGTAACACTATTTAGTTTTCGTAACATTGGTTTCGATTTTTTTAATGTTACCATGATTAATTTTAGAGAAAAAAAAATACGAATGTCACATTTTACCACAATACACAACTCAAAGAGGAACAACGGGCGATCTTGACACATGAGGGAAAATTAAGAATGACAATTTTTACCTGTTTCCGTTTGTTGGTAATTATAACGACTATATTAATATTTCGGAATCACGCGTACGTTTGTTGACTACAGATATTTTCGGATTCTCTAGTTGGTTTCTTCATTTTAATTCTTTCGTCGATCATTTTTACGTGCTCAAGTTCTTTTATGTATGCTAATGTGAACATTCTGCGGCTCAACATTCGCTTGAAAGGCGTGCATGCAACTAAACACTTCAGTTTGACATACACCCGTATTGCAGATATCATTCAAAGATCGCATTGATTATTATATTTTTCGTCTGTTTTTAATTCTGATAAGGAAAACGTAAAATCTGAGATTATACAGCCAATTTTCTTTACTTTGCGCTAGCCCACAGTACAAGAAAGAAGGTTGAACTTCTAATGTATATTTAGGCCGCAATCTGTCCCCCAACTAAAAATACTGTAATAAAAAAATTTGCTGAATGACTGCGGTATAAATAAATACACTCTAACATTTCAACTGCTATGCATGTATTGTAACGAAGGTATACGGAATTTACGCTTTGTTCGCAAGGCACCCCCCCCCCCCCAACAATCTTAGAATTTAAAAAAAGCGTAAAATAATCCAATATGGCGAGTGATGCCGAGCTTTGTTGTTTTCATTTCATAATGTGCTAAAAAAAAACGAAGGGGCATTTTAAGCGTCATTTTTAGCGGGCGAATGCCGTGTGAAGATATTTAAAGCACCTGACACACGTTTAGATTTGAGTGTACCTTAATTATTACGTGATAAAATTACACGGTCTCCGTTAAAATATGCAAGAGGCGATCCGACGGAGAATACGACCAAACGCCAATTCAATGCACGGTGGACGTAGAGAGGACGATGTATCCTTTGCACTTGCCTGGAGTGCCCTTAGCGCTCCGGCACCACTCTGCCTTGGAGACGCAAAATGCAGCAATAACGTAGGCCTTAATACAAGAAAAAATTTACTGTAGGTTCGGATCCCGTGTGCTTCATTCAACTACCATTCAGGGTGCGAAATGTCAAGTCCGCCGAAGATTACGGTGACATTTCTGCGCATAGTACGAACACATAACTGTTCTGTAAATTCATTACAAGCATATTTAAAATACCGTTCCCTCCAAGTAAAAACTTCTACGCCAAGACATTCTTTTCCAATCAGTGCGCGTCTAGGATCGTGCAATGGCCCCAGGGTCTGTCAGGTACGACGCGAGGTAGCGACCGTAAATCGAGAGGCGATCCTCTATGCTCCGAAAACATACACGACACGGTCTCCTCAGACGTCTTACATTCATTTAGTTGATCGCATTCGGCGGCCAGCATCCGGGCCTCGTTTGTTCGAACTTGAAACTAATCATGTTTGCGATGTTGAACTCTTTAACCATAACAAATATGAAACTTATCACATAAACACGTTAACATTTGTGGAATGGTATTTATTGTATTGCAACTGCAACTAACTGCAATACTTACATGCTTATGTAACAAAAAAACTTTAAATTAGATAACCTATGATGAAAATGTGTAAAATGTCTTACCAAAAAGTAACAATACTGGTTACGGTCCCCCGCCCCCCGACAAAAGAGCAGCAGAGTTATATGAAACTACTTTACATCGAACAAGAAGAAATTGCGTTAACTATTTGGCTGCTCGCATAACCGCTAAATAAAACTGAACATGTTTAAGTGAAGAAGTTCTACGTCTGTTGTAAACTCGACCCTGGTTTCTAACAGTTGTGTTGGCTGTCGTACATAAAACTGTTAGGCTACCATGGAAAAGGCAGTGGTTTTCTCTGTTACAAGCGAATCATACGCATCGGGTGACCGATACTTAGGGCCTATATTACCACCTCCTAATAAAACTGGCTGATTACTATCTGCTGGATAGTCTATCAGCCACTGATAGTCAGCCATTGTGTATTAAGACCTTCGGATAGAAACTGGATAGCTATCAGGTAGATATTGTGCAATTGCAAAGGCGTAGCAAATTATAAATATTTACAAAAAAAAATTTTTATTAAATTCCCGAATATGAAACACATGTAGCTGCTTTTTTTACTATACAAAGAATTATTTTACCGTCACTAATTTGGAAGTTGTTAAAAAATAGTATTAATAATCAGTTCAAAATGAAAATAAATCATAACGAATATTTAAGCTGAAATATCTACAAATCTTCCTAATTTATAGTACGTTTGCTGTAGTCGCCAAAACTTTCAATAGTAGGTCTCCAATTTGTGAACTTGAATCCTAACCTCGACTTCATGATTATCAGAATTGTTTAAAAAAAACATTATTATTTGTTTGAATAACCTATACTGTCTTGCAGCAATGTCGTATAACACAAAAGAACACTAACGAACCTCACGAAAGTTTAAAAAAAAAAAAAAGTTTTATGGCCGAGTTCCTCACAACCGAAAAATAAATATAGTATGAGGAGGGTACCCGAGGAACAGGGTATCGTATTCCGAACGCAGATCTATTACTGGTCCCTGTAGGCATTTGCGTATCTCGAAGGATGACATGGAATGAGGCCCTAGAATGGAGAAGCACCGGAATCAGAAATTCGGGGGGGGGGGGGAGAGAGATCCCCGAGAAAACCCACCGGCCAGCGACTTCGTCCAACACTATTCCCTCATGTGAAAAACCGGGGAACGACCCCGCCAATGATCGAACCCGGTATGCCTCGGTGGGAGACGAGAGAGATATACTTTGGGATGGAGCTGAACTGACGGAGAATTCCTGGGGGAAACTCCTTTGAGTAACAGTAGTTTATTAATGCCTAGACAGTGAAGTATAGTCATGCGCGCGAACATCAACACCGTTTAAACGTTAAAGAATCGGGTCGCCACATACCTTCCAGGGCCGCTCGTTTGTGTTACACAGAGTAGGTCTTCAAACGGGTGACATGAGGTAAGTATGGAGCAGCGCCGGAATGAAGGGGCGGGGGAAACGGGAGATCCCCGAGAAAACCAGCCGACCAACGGCATCGTCCGGCACGATTCCCACACGCGAAAATCCGGGGACCGAACCCCGTCGGGAATCGAGCCCGGATCGCCTTGGTGGGAGGCGAGCACTACCGAAGGAAAATTATCACACAAATACTACAAAAGATACCACCATTTCTTGCTCGCTAGAACAGATGTGAATTGAATCTTAGGTCACTACAAGAAACCACCTTTCCTTGCTTGCTAGAGCAGATTAGGATCGAAGCTTAGATCTCTTACAAGAATCATAAAATACTACAGTATCGCTGCTAAACATAACACTGGCATTGTGGATAACGAATTAGGAAATATAGTTTAGTACTGTCATGTTGTCAAGATATTTTCCACAAGTCACAACGTCAATCATGTAAGTTATAAATTGTCAGCCTCGTTTAAAGGCCGTTATCGTCTAGAGGGGTGCCTACTTAGGATAAGCTAGGGGTACCTAGGACCAGTTAGGGGTACTTAGAACCAGCTCTTGTGCTACTGGCGGATCCAGGAAAACAATTATGATGTTCGAAAACTCATTTAACACACCTGAAGCCATAAACGATAGGAGTTAACTTCTGAATTGTACATTTATTCCCTCCCTGGTTTGTATTGTATAATGTATTGTAGTATTGCGAACTATAACTGCATTCTGAAGTGAGATGTTTCTTGTTCATGTTCATTTTTTGTGAAATATTTTTCAAAGCTTGCTTCTTCTCAGCTGTACAGTATTGCTCGCAAACCATAAGGGATGGAGAGTTTTTAAGTAAGAGAATTACTGGCTTAGGCCCTCGACTTGTTCACTTGCCTCTACCTTCCTTGGGCATCGTGAAGGCGTGCCAGCAAGCCGCCCGACCGGCCACGCAGATGGGGGAGTGCATTGCCCTTGGGAAATACGCCAAGTTTGGCAACATTTCACCTCCATATCTCCCACACGAAGCGCCGGCATTCTGTCGGCCGTGGAGGGACTTCTCTCGCAACATTCTGAATATTGCACTTCTGTTAAGTTTCCTAACTTATAATTAACACTAAGTTCCAAAACTGAAACAAAGTTTAGCGAGCACTTTAGAAGAACTTGTGTCCTTTCAGCCAATTCGTATTGTGTGAACCTGAAGACGGGAACAGAAACGTCAGATGTCTAAGAAAGTCTTATACATTTCTTTCCGTTAATTGTGGTGAGCCTTGTTTTACGTCCTTTCAGTCATTGGAGTTTCACTGTCTTGCCCTTGTGCTCTAGTATTGTCATTTCCCCCTGCATTGGTTTTATTTTCAATACTTATGTTTTGTTTGACATTGCAATCCAACTATACTTCCATTTCGAAATTATTTATATTTGTAAACAACATTAGTTATTATTATAGCTTCCTTTATTTTTACTTTATCGTGCTTTGTCCTTTTGCGATACTGTGTGGATTTAGTGATACTGACAACATTCGCTTGCAATGGTGCATGTCCAGAATAATGGTTCAGGTGGCCATATAGTTGCAGTTTTTATGCGCTTACCTGTTAATATTGTGAATTAAATCTCCGTGACTTGGAACAGACTAAAGACCGCCGCACACGGTACAATATTGTATACTAGGAGTCTTACTTGCTCGGCTACTAGCTTCTCTAGCCTGCTACTAGCAGCTCTGCGAGCTCAGGTACTGGATTTGTCTAATTGCCAGCATCCGATTTTTGTTGCGAGCTGCACTGCAATATTTAAGCAGCGGCCAATCAAAATTCATCAAAACAACACCACTAGAACTTTTGGCGCGCGCGAGTATTGTTAAACATATACATGGAGGGAAATAATTGGACGAAAGAGCAGTTACGAGTGTTAATAAATGCTTACAGAGAAGAGACTTGTTTGTATGTGGTGAAAAGTATTAACTACCACACTAAAATACTTCGTAATGAAGTTAATTTTGAATTTGCTCTAAACACAATTATTTACGTTGTCAGTATCGTGTGCAGCGAAAATTTGTATCGTACTTAGCACATCGGCTTGTAAAAGAAACTTGTAAAGAATCCAGTACACGAACTTGTAAGAAAAATTGTACGATGTGTACACAGCTTAGTAGCAATGTGCATTACGAAAATCGCCTCGTGTTCCCAAGTAATTTTAAAAAATACAGTATAGGCTGTTCAGAATAAACTGAGCACTGCTTACAATTTTCTGTGAGCCATTATGCTTCTATGTTTATTATTTTAAATACGAAAACTTCTGTGTAACTAAAAACTAGTGTAAATATTCCACAGCTCTCAAAATTTTTTTTCTATACAGCACCAATAAATAAATGATTTTTTTATTATTTTAAGTGTGGGGCAGCGCTCACTTTAAAGTATTCACACATACAGGAAATTGCGGAGAAAGATCATTGCGGCTCTATAGGTGCATAATATGTGCATAAAATACGCACTCATTGGGTGCCTCAATCATCATATTCCTAAAAAATAACATAGGGTCAAATGTGATTGTTCTTACAGTCCTTACATTTATAATACTGTTCCGTAATATAAAAATTATTCATTGGATTTGTTCTTTTGCAAAAATACTGTAAGACCTCTATAAATGGGTAACGATCTCGTCGTTTTATTACACACAGGTTATCTAGACGCACATGCGTGTTAAGAGAGTACAAATCTGCTCATCTTCACATGTCCCTACATAGCCTGCAGCCCTCAATACACTGGTTCCAAACGCCTGCATTAGCTCATCCTCTCCGCCACTAGACTAGCGCCTCGGAGCACGCGGATATCAAATCTGCACACTAATATTTGCCTCTGGAAATCTCAGGATGCCATTTCTGGACAAATGTTCACCAAGATCCCCCCCTCCCCATTATTTATTATCCATGAGAATTGTGACTACTAAATCCGTAACATAGTGTATATACCTACGGATACATTTAAGCCAAAATATATTATAAATTGTACTTTTTCCCCCCTCACATTTGTTTCGCAGCTGGCTGAAATATTTTTCTACTTATGTTCAACCCGCATATTAACACATCTATCAAGATAGAAAATTTTAAACTCACTGCGTATCATAATCTGATTATATTTCTTTACTTCTCATTTTCGATGAGCAGAGTTCTTATATCCGAGCACGAAAGATAAACGCATCACACATTTACAGCCAACATAAGAACGTAAAATCACATGCTAGTTGAGAAAGAAATGATTAGGATTCGCACATTGGCCAACCTGTAAACGACGGCAAAGTTTGTTTACGTCGAGTGTGGGCTAGTGTCATATTGCTGTTGGCTGTTACTAAGGGCGATGCCGTATTTGTAGTGTATGTGGAAGTATTCCTTGTGATATTTTCTACTATAGGCTATTCACTACAAACTGAAAATATATTTTATTGGGCCAACAGATGTTAACTTTTGAGAGTGTTGAAATGTTTACACTGATTTTTAGTTACCTGGAAGTTTTGATATTAAAAACAGCAAAGACGGCTGCAAAGCGACTGAAACAAAACCTTATGCAGTGCTCAGTTTATCATGAACGGTCTATACTTGGGTACACTAAAAATCCTACGTCGAAAGTCAGATTCGATCCTACGAACCTAGCAACAATGAACACGCGCCCTTGACCACACGAATATCAGAGCAGACACGAGCTAGAAACTTTAACACACACTAAATATAAAACCATTTTTATTGCAGATGAATAATCAAAATCCTTCACACTAGTATTACATGTCACTTTAACTTTTAAACTATATATATATTTGGCATACCTATAGCCAATATTTTCCCCCACATTTAATTGCAGTACCACACAAGTTCTCAAACCCTTCTCTCCATGAAATATTCGCTTCTACAGAGCAACACCTTTATAACGATCGCGAGAAGCCACGCAATGGTAGTTAAAGTTAAAAATTACTTTATTGCTTTAGGTCTCTGTACATTACGAGACGTAATGTAATGCACTATAACGTGTAAGCAATGAAACGTTCTGCATTTTTGTGTGTTTGTAAAACGGCTGTGATGTGAGAAAATGGTGATTTCATGGTTCCGACTTCACACGCCAGCCTTCTCCCATCCACAGCGACCCTGCCAGAGGCGGTGGGCACACAGTGAGTGGCTACTACTGATACGTCCTTCTAGGGTGGGAACTGTTCAGCTCGGCATGAAGAGGGGACTGCCTCAGGCCAAGACACGGTCACTGACCAAACTGCTGTCATGTAATAAGAGACGGCGGTCGTGGCGTGAAAACTACCACTTGGACTCGCTCGGCTGACCCTTCCCCCTGCCCCCTTGCCGTCCTCATTACTTCAGTAGGATCCCACGATGATCACCACCTCACACCCCCTACCCCTAGACCCATTACACGCCGTATTCCACTAAACGTCACACTTCGTTAAAGGGTCAAGTATATTCCTGTTAGATATTTTATGTTTATTAGAAATTCTGGTCAATTGCCAGGTTGATTCAATGTTTTACACTCTCAAAACTGTGAATTATATTCCCAAACATTTTTGTAACATATTTTTGTATAATTAGCTGTCTAAATCACATATTTTACGTTTATGTTTAGCCATATCGGCGTATGAAACTTCGTAGGAAATTTCTGTATCATTAGTTATTCGAAGACATTTCTATGATTTATCAACGAAAAGTCATTTTCCTTTTTATAAGTATGAGCATTCATTTAAAATATTTATCCAGGCGCAACTCTTTAGTGGCCTATAGAATACTCCCCCCCCCCCCTCCATCAAGGATTAATTAAGTAACTGTTTCTTATTTTTATACATTTTGCCATACACGGCACATGCCGTAGAGAACAGCTAAAGAACCTACAAACAAAATTGTTTCCTTGATTTGGCAAATGGATTCGCAGCACATTAATTGAAAAATAGTCAACGCCCACTGTTGGAGGGTTGAAGCAAAGTTACGTTTTCTCCAGGGAGCATAGTAAAGAGTCCTAACTCTCATATTAAACAACAAGACCAGTATTTTTGCGTAAGACACTGGAAGTCTTCGTCATGCCCCTACCTAATACAAATGTCACCACACGCATTATACACAACTGAGCGAGGCGTTTCAGAATTGCCATGTTTATAATATCATTTTCATTGTGTCTAACCTTTCAATATACTAAACAAAAGTAACTATTTTAATGAAAATTATTTGTAACATTTATTTTTCGTTAAATTTCCCGGTGGAGGTGGGAAACTTCGGTAATCTTCTGTTAATGATTAGTTTTCCTTATTTCTGTCAGGAGAGCCTGTTTTTCTCATAAAAGTTGTGTAGCGGCGCGCATGTAAGTTTTTGAGAAAAAAAAAACAACTATGTTGTCGCTCGAGTTGTAACGTTACTTCAAGTAGTTTGTATTTTCTGTACACCATAAATAGAAGTGTACCGAAACAGACAACAAAGCAAGCACATTAGAACAACGAAAGAAATGTCTTGTGTAGGCCTTTGGGTGTACTAATAGATAGGAATGTAAGAAACGGAGCGAAGCAATTTGAGTTCGAAAATGATAGGAAACTAACTTTTAACAAGTAAGTATCAGCTGTGTGTATTCTTACACTGAGAGAAAGAATTGTTTCATTGTACTAAATATAATTGTTTGAGTGATGTTTGTTTCAGCCAAACAATATTTTGTTGGTAAGACCAAGCTTGGAGTCCTCCAAACAAATTTAATTATTTTCCTCAACCAAATTATTAATTTAAACGCAATTTGTTTGTGCCAAACGTATATTTGGTTACTATAGGACGTCAAATAAATATTTTATGTAAACAAACAACTTGTTACAACTTGTCAACAAAATAATATTGTTAGTTATGAGTGATGTGCTTTGAACCAACAATTTTTTTCGGTGGACTAAATGATTTTGTTGGCGAAACTAAATCCATTTGGTTGACTCGCGGAAGATGGCAGTCTGGCGTGCGTGAACGACAAGATGGCGAACACTGTATACCTCAACATTCAAAATATAAGTTTGTGCGACAAGTAGGATGTCTAAATTGTTAATCAGCATAATTCAAATATCTTAATTTTAGCTATAACCATTTCAAAGTGGTTAATTTGATCGATCACAAAAGAAAATGCTATAAACTTGAAAACCACCGCAGCTGCACGTCTCGTTCTTTGTGCTGCGGTGCACGGCAATAATTTAGTAATATTATTTGACGTCGTTTACCTTTTCCTAGACGGAAAACAAACATGTTTGAAAATAAAACATTACAATCGTAATTTAATATTAGACCCAACTATTCCTACACAAATAACAACCTCAATATCACAAAAGCAGTCGTAGCTCAGTTGGTTAGGTCATGAACAGAAAAAAGGAAAGTGATAGGATGATGGATCAAATTCCGGTCCGGACAAGTCTTAAAATTTCAAAAAATTTTTAATTAGTAGAATATAATTTTTTTAGTTCTTAAAATATTGTATGCGCATTTAACATGTCTAACGAAAGATTTTATGACCAACTAAATATTTGGTACTGCTAACAAAATTCAGCTATTTGCCTCAAAAAAATCGAGGGAACAAAATAATTTGGTACGAGCAAACAAATATTTCGTTGCCCCTCTATAAACAAATGATTTGGTTGATTCAAACAAATTTTGTTTGCACCAACAAAATTTTATTCTCAGTGTAAATTAACCCAATTGCTTCCGTTTCGTGTTAGGAGCCGACTTAATAAGAGTATCCGAAAACGTACTTTCTAATATCCCAGTTATTTGAGGATGGGTGAATCGTACAATATATGCTTGCCGTGAACGTAAGAAAAGTGTCCGACATCGGCTATGTCATTAACACCGTACCTTAAAAGGCAAATTATCGTATTTACTGTCTTGACATCTGTAATGGTTACAATTAAAAAGTATTCGTAATATTATCAACGTCGTATAATATTATGGCAATAGCAATGCATACATATAATTACATTACTGTAGTAAACATAATCAGCTGACCGAAATTCAAAACAGATGCCGTCATATCACAGCTTGAAAAACAAAACATACTCGGCATCACTACAGAATAAATAATTATTAACAGAAGCACGGCCGTAGAAGAACAGGTTTTGACACTCGCCTGGAAACTTGACCCCCTTGTTGTTTGGCTGCAGTTCACCAAGTTCCCGAGCTTTGGCGATGCAATCATTGCGGTCGAGCTCAAACTCCGCCTACTTCTCTTCCACTTTTATCCAGTGTTTACAATATAAAGATAAACAAACTATGAAAACTTTTTTTTATCAATTTATGGAATACTTCCTTCGCTCACAATCCTAAAACATGGTTCCAGCAATCTGTATTTACTTTATAATGTAAACAATGGAAAAAAAGTGGGTGGAGTTTTAGGCCCGACCGCCTTGATTGCAGCGCCAAAGACGCATAACACTCACGTAACTTGGTGAACTGCAGGCAAACAACAAGGGGGTCAAGTAAAATACATTGGTAGATAGCCGAGTGTCCAGTCCTGTACTTGTACGACCGTGAACAGAAGTGACAATACGTGGTTTTTATCAACGACATATAAACGGATAGACCCAGCGTAGGTTATACTCTATGCACTACCGATGTATGGCCAAAACAAAACAGCTGATTGTGGCCCACTTTTGCTGTGGAAGATAGGGTTTATGACTTATTTCAGGTGTGGACGTGTAAAATGTAAAGGAATTTACCTATGAAAGTCTGGTTTCTTGTACTAGACATAAAACGCAAGTTATTTTTACACATTATGTACCCATTTATTTGGTTGTAACGCAAAATGAGACAAGATTTATGGTACTACTACACTGTGCGATATTCAAATTACGTCTGTGGTTAATATTTTGGTAATTAAAGGAATACAACACTGGCTTAAACTATTTAATGTTTACGCCATGTTTGAATATTTGACACCTTTGTATTTGCTGCAATAACCTACACTTGTAAATAAATTCAATGGTTCAGCTATATTGCACTGCCTAAATAGTAGTTTTTGTGGGGATTCCATTAAACCACTTGACTTTTCTCGTCCAGCTCTGGAAAATAAAATGGTACTAAGGTTTGGGTAATAACAATCGTACTGCCAAAACTTGCAATGAATGAGACAGTAGTTATGCCATTGGCTAATGACAATATTCTATTGTGCAGTAGTAGTCTTCCTGTGAATTTGGCTGTAATATTTTGTCCCACCCAAAACTCACTTTTCTACGACACGAAACCAGTCCTTGAGAGGGTGAATTCAGACACAACCCACATAGCGTTCAAAGCAAATGTAATATTTTTTTATCCAAGCCCAGTGAAATATTACTTGTACTGGGTCAAGAGTACATAATGAAATTATTTTTCAAAATCAAATTGGAAACTTAACAAAAGTGTTGTTAACGATAGGGGTTGTAGGTAACTTAATATTGATTATTCAATTTTTTAATGTAAACAACTGCATTTACACCCCTGCGTTGTAATATATATATATATATACACACACACACACACACATAATGTGTATACAATTAGTTAAATAAATTTACCTACTTTATCCTGATACAAAATTCTGACTAAGTTACACCGTGGGAACGAGAGAGGTTTCTTTAAGCTGGCTCTGGACCAGCATACAGGTAACCGGTACCTTAATTAATTTAAGGCTCGGTTTAGTCGCCATACTGAGTTTTATTATTTTTCGTCTGTTTGAAATTCTGAGCAGAAAAATGTTAAATCTGCGATTATATCTCAAATTCTATTCACTTTACACTTGAATGAGAGATTTTGGTTAGCGCTTAACATCGAGGTCTTTAGCGCTGGTGAGGGGTGACATGAGGCGGGTGTGGAGCAGCGCCGGAATGAAAGGGCGGGGGAAACGGGAGATCCCCGAGAAAACCCGCCGACCAACGACATCGTCCGGCACGATTCCCACGTGCGAAAATTCTGGGACCGATCCCGCCAGAACTTGAGCCCGGATCGCCTTGGTAGGAGGTGAATGGTCAGACCATTCGGCCACCGCGGCCCCCACAGACATGGTGATTGAGTTGATGATGTGTAATTTGGTCGCAATCTGTCAGGCAAATAAAGATTATAAAAAAAGTATGCCCAACTGATAGAGGCATAATTATATGAGGGGTTAAAATGAAATTGAAGTAAGTCAGTAATTTGAATACATTGTCAGGCCTAAAATTAAATTTTTTTAAGATAACAAATGTTTTCCGTTTCAGACAAAATAAAACGTTATTGTGTTTTAATAAAATACGAACCGTGTCCATTTTGTTAAATTCACCAAGTGCCAAGAAACTATCTCCACAAGCACAAATATAAATTATATTCTATATTTATCACAAAAAAATCAACAAGGCAAATTAATTACTAACCACAACATTACAAAAAACTTATAAATTTCTAAAATAACCTAAAATCCTGGTATTTAATATGTGAAGAAACTACCTGCAAAAAAAGTTCAAATATGCTATCTATTCTTAAAAATTCGAAGATGGCATATTCAAAACTAAATTACAATAAATTTTGAATACATAAATAGCCCATGTGTTATTCTATTATACGCAAATAACTATCTGCGCAACACAAGTACAAATATACATACAGAGCTTGATTTTTAACATGGAAAGAAAAAAGCAAATTCAAGCAATACATATATTATGGATTAAAATCGGTTAAAAAGGCGTACCAGTGGAATGATATTGGTGTCCCTTTGGCTGCTTTTTCACTACAGCCGTAGGCAACACATTTATGGACCATTTTTACAACACGCTGCTGCAAATTCAAATAGCATCCATGCGAAAACAGGCCACAATCAGCTGTTTAGGGAGCGAAGTTGTTATTGCCTCAATATTTTTGCGGCATACTGGATCTACCTATATCTGTGTCTACGGTTTTCATCGTACTCTTTTTTTTTTCCTTTGGAATTTCATGACGTCTGAGTTCGTTAAGTGTGTTCCAGTGCGATAAAATCATAATTTTATATTTATATGAAATAGTGTTAGTTTTGTAGACGACACTTGTGAGTGCAGTTTCCTCTTACGAAATAATTTTAGCTGGCGTAGTTTTCTCATAACGGTGCGTCAAAGTCAAAATTGGCATGTTCTGCTGCCATGCAAATAGTGAAAACCAATTGACTTACGTACGTGAAATAATTCACAGTGAAATAACATACTATGGGCTACGCAATAAACCATTTGAAAAAATCCCGCGAACTGTTTCGTATTTAAAATAAAAAAATTGTTGAATTTGCAACTTATTTTCTGTACTTTTGAGATTTTTTGAAATTCAAAATATTACGTTGTAGGTTTTTAAATGTTTTATTGCATAGTTCATGGGATGTAAGTCCACAGTGAATCATTTTGTTTAATTAAGTAGGTCAGTTGGTTTTCAGTATTTGAGTGTACAAGCAAAGTTTGACTTTGACACCTCGTTATGAGAGAATTATGAGCTAAAATTGTTTCGTAAGAATAAAATGTACTCATCTTCTACAAAACTAACAATATTTTATAAAAATTTAAAATTATAATTTATCGCACTTAAATATCCTTAATGTTTGGTTAAACTTAAGTTTGGTAGGAATCATTTTTTAGTCTGTGCAGAAACTGACACGTAACGTCACATTTAACATACTGCTAAATGAGGTACTACAAACGAATT
Organism: Medauroidea extradentata; assembly: GCA_003012365.1. Classification (NCBI taxonomy): domain Eukaryota; kingdom Metazoa; phylum Arthropoda; class Insecta; order Phasmatodea; family Phasmatidae; genus Medauroidea; species Medauroidea extradentata. The sequence goes on from PNEQ01071409.1 coordinate 33,039, forward strand.
ACAGCATTTCTTGTAATATAAGCGGTTGTTTAATAAACGAATGTCTCAAATTCCACATGGCTTTGTTTACAAGCATGTACGTCCCTAGAGCTGGTACAATAATGGTTAAAAAGCTGTTCATATCACTTGTGATAGAATTAGTTATTCTCTAATATTGATCCTTGAATCGTCACGTTTAACATGTTTAAATATCTGCAGCCTGCGTATGCTCCATCCGTACATTTATCTTATCTCTGATCGTAACCAAAAGAATAAAAATAAACTGGAAACAAAGGTCGTAGGAAAAATCAAGCTGGCGGCGTTCAAAGAAACTTTATAAACATAAACCTCATAAATCTCGTTTGATTCATTCCTAAAAGTTACTTTCATTAGAGCAAAAAAAGTCCTGGTAAAATGCCTGACGTCACAAACAACTGAATGCTAGTTTTTTTAAAGCATCCAGAACCACCCAAAGTAATTAACTCCCTACTGGCTAGACTGATACAAGCATTCCGACTATACACTGAGAAAAAAATTTTGTTGATGCAAACAAAATTTGTTTCAATCAACCAAATAATTTGTTTACAGAGGGGCAACGAAATATTTGTTTGCTTGTGCCAAATTATTTTGTTCCCTCGATTTGTTTGAGGCAAATAGCTGAATTTTGTTAGCAGTACCAAATATTTAGTTGGTCATAAAATATTTAATTGGACATATTAAATGCGCATACAATATTTTAAGAACTAAACCACAGATTATATTTTATAAACTTGGAAAAATTCTAAAATTTTAAAAGCTAAAAAAAAAAAAGTGTGCCTGCGCCGAGATTCGATCCATTATCCCTTCATATATCACCTGCAATGCATGACCTAACCAACTGAGCTACGAGTGCTTCCATGGAAGGGGGAGTGTTATTTGTATAGGAATAGTTACGTCGTGCACCGCAGGGCCGCAGCACAAACAATGAGTCGTGGAGCTACAATGTTTTTCAAGTTTATAGCATTTTCTTTTGTGATCAATCGAATTAACCACTTTGAAATTGTTATT
>PNEQ01071410.1:0-13299 GCA_003012365.1 Medauroidea extradentata
GAAGCTCTTACTAATAGGAACTGTTGACTACTGTATGAAATTTAAACAATATAAAGTTCCTGAAAGTAAACTTCCATGTGCTACTTTGTTTCTTAGAAATATTATAATTTTGTAGACTGGGCAAGGACTGACATTTCTCGTTATAGTATTGCGAGCCCAATAAGCTCATGTCTGGTGTATGAGTGAGAGAGGTGAAGTTGCGTATAATACTCTCCGCACTTTATACGTTACAAGTTTAGTGTCAAAACCGTTTTTCCTGTTTTCCTGAAAGTTGGCTGAAGTGGAATCTTTACCTCCTTCACCTCACCCATTCATTTGTAGGCAATATATCCATATTTGTATATAAAACTGCTTCCTAAAATGAACTCGGATCATAATACGAAATGTATTGCTTAGTTATATTCATCACAATAATGATACCGCGTTCAAAATGAAGCATGGCGTTTATGAGAATATTAAATATTTATTATTTCTCTCTCACTTTCTATCTCCTTCCACTGCTATCGTAGTTTCTTTAACGTTTCGTCCCTTTATAGGAAGCAGAGCACACTTCCCTAATATTTTAGTACCATGCTGTAGAATACCAAACGAGTTTAAATAATTCTCTCAGAGTACTGAGGATTAGTTGCGTAATTAACCTCCAGCTTAAATTCCTCCGGCTTTTAAGGGCTATGAGCGACTAAGGTTTAATATTAAAACAGTATTCGCAAAGAAGAAACGGGAAAGGATTCATTCTGCCTAAGATGAAAATGCAAGCGAAACAAGAGTGAAAGACTTTGTTTGTGGGATCAATACCGTTTTGTAACGAACTGAGAAAAGCCATTTTCTATTGCGAAAAAAAAAATGTGAATTTCGTAGCCTAATTTCTGTTTTAAAACACCAGTATTTTCAATTTTAAATAAATAGGGAAAAGCGGGGATTTTCAACTTACGATCCAAGTACATTCATGCTATTAAATTTGTTGTATCAGAAGGCCGAGGTCTGGGTTGTTGTTAAACCTGCTTGATGTGCTTGTATTTCGACTTAAAGTTTATCCGCTGGCAGACGTAACATTTACCGAGTTCTGAGACACACAGTCGGACGATGAAAGACGAACTGAGAGATTGGAGTGCCACGCACAGTTTATTTTCAATAACGAAGTGTTTCTATAAGTCGCCTGATATTATTTCAAGTGTTGTACCAGGAAACTGCATGGTTGATTTGTTTGAACCTAAGATACGTTCACTTAAAATATATTACAAAACCATCACTTATTTTTACGTTGTGTAAACTTTGCACACGCTGTATGTGGGTCTATTTCAATGTATATTCCTTATTTTTGTCACATGTAGGTAACTAAATAATTTAAAAAATTGAATGGTCTTATGATCTTGGCAACTTAAAATACAGAATTTACGATAGTATAGGTTATGCGAATAAAGGTAAACAAAAATAGACATTTTAAGGATGGTTTCATTTGGTCATCCCACAGCTTTTAACGCAAATAGTAAAATTAATTTTGTTGAAAGTTCTTAATCTCCCAGCAGAAGTGTATTTAGCCACAAACGTTGTCAAGTGCATTCATGTGCAGTCACGTACGTTAAAAAAAAAACGTGATTCAATATATTCGGAACCAGTGGCTCACGTTTCTAGGGAAGCGTATAAGATCCGACTATACCCCAATGAGCACGTGGCATTGTCGTGCCTGCAGTAATCAATTAGTTCCTCACCTCTAACATGCTACCAACGTGAAAATAACTTCCTGTCCTTATCAGTCTACAGTTCCGCAGACGACTCAGATCTGTATGAAGTCATTGCTGAACATCTCTGTTCTGGAGTATGTCCACGTTTCGCCCTGCTGGAATCCAAGAGACAGAACAATATAGCAAATATTGTTTCAGTTAACTGATTTAGATAAGCTAAGAGGATTAACTAAATAAGAGATATTCTATCTTAAGTGCTGGCTAACGTTATTAACAATAAACATATTGAAACATTTTACAAATCATTTTATAAACTATACAATGCAGATTACAGAAGAAACTTTTATATCAACGAATGTGCTTTTCGAAATTGTGGCATATTGAGTGGAAAAAGCATGTTCCTCGCCACTTATATAAAATAATGTAGTTCGTTTTAAAGACATATAGACACAATTTTCCACCTGGTCAAAATGTTTCTTCAGATCATGCTTACTCGTAAGTATCAATGACAGCTCCTTCTGAAAAATGGTTACAACCATCGCTCAAGGGAGCTAAAATATCTCAATTTTCTGACATATAAAGAACACCATTGCAAAGAAGAAGCCAGGCCGAAAAGAAAAATTATCCTGACAGCTCTCAAAACTTAACTTCTGAACACATTTACTAGATAATAAACAAAAAAACGAGGTGAATGAACTCTACGAACAAACAAATTGACGCAGAATCAATAACCGGGGTAAAGTAACACCCATATTTTAAGAAGATCCCGGGATATTTTTACAGGTGCTTCGCGTTATTTTACAGGGATATATTCAATCAGTGAGAGGACTGTGATTTATATTCTTCTGCTAAAATCGGCTAGGAAATGTGAACTGCATCGCATGCTCGTAGTGCAAAATTGGTACCCTGAGGAATTACACAAAATAATATTTGCATGTGGAAAATACACGTCGATTTTGTGAGTGTGTGTAAAATGGAATATCTCCCAGTAAAATTACTCAGCATAACTGGTATTTGTGGATTTTTGACATAATCAATCAAGTAGCCTTTAGTCAGTTGCGTAAACTTTTTTACGGTCATCCACTAAGGAAAAAGTAGTCTTATGAGATCACTTTCATGCGTGTGTGTTTGTGCGCGTGTGTGTGTGTGTATCTTAATAATTTTTGAACCCGTGGACCGAATTTCAACAGACTAGGTGTACTAGTAACCTGACCTGACTTTTATATATTTCGTTCATGTAGTTTTAATATTTCAAAATGGCGGCAATTTTAACGTTTTTCGATCACATGAGACATCTTAAATTCGATATCTTAAGTTCCCGCCTTCGGGCAGGATTACGGTGTGTGTGAGAGAAGGCCTGGGTGAATGTTGGGCCAGCTTCTCGACCAGCCCATCCGTGCCTGTCGCCCGTCGACCCGAACAATGGATGCCAGTATGATCAACACTCGTATCCCCAGTTGTGAAAGCATTTAAATGGACAGCGTGGCATCTGACTCAAACGATTAAAATGGCAACAAATAGATAAACGTCAAATTGAACAGATTCCACAGTATATTTTCATTACTCACAGTTTATTCACGAAAGTATGACCTTAGTAGCAGATATATACTGCAGTAGCACACACTGAAAAAATAATACGTGTGCCAAAGAAATTTATAACGCTGATTGTACCACGGCCAGAGGTAGGTTCAATTCAATGCGGAGTGTTTTTCTGCCATATTCTCGCGTGCTGATCGTCATCAAAGTTAAGTAAAGAGATTCTGGTCAATACATTAGCAGCAAGATCTGCAGGGCTAAGAGGTGAGCTGTCGTAATCGTAGAGCAAAGCAGAAATGAAGAGACGGAAAAACGGGAGATACCCAAGAAAACAAACCGATCAACGTTCTCACATGCGAAAAACCAAGAATTGATATAGAATTATTTTCGAACTACTAACTGCCGTACATAGCGACAAAACACTTCCCGCACAATCTTGATCAGCCTGTAGAAGTGACGGTAGCGTTTCAGCCAGACAATATTCTTATTGTTAGAGTTTGAGGACGGTGTGGAAGGTTTGTCACAATCGTGTGAATGTATCAGATTGGAGTATTGTTCTCTGGTCAACTAGGGTGTTAGTTGGAGACTTACTCCAAAATTCAGCTGATTTTAGTACACGGGTACCTTTATCCCTTGAGCAATACTTGCGAAGACGGCACTTCTCTGATAACTATAGATGGCCTTGCTTGCAACTTACAACTCAATTATTATGGTATTCGAATGTGCACTGGCAAAATGAACTACAAACCTGCTTCTGTTTCTTTAACGTGGTGAGATCACCACTGTGTGTATGATTCATTCAACATTAACATTGAAGTTCAGATTACGTTAACTGAATATTGGATGCATCATTTCATTGCTAAAAGTTTCTAGCTGGATCAGGGAAGATTCGACCTTCAGTTTAATATCAAATTTTGACGCAAGACGTGAATTAAGAAAAAAATTTTTTCCACTGGGAATACAGGGCTTCAACATTTATTTTTCCTCTAATGTTTAGTTATTTTGTACCTTTTTTTTATAGATATTTCAAATGCCAATATTTTTTTTTAATTCCTATTACCTGGTCAAAAGTTACAGTTATGTTACAGCGACATAAAGCTTACGAATATCAAATTTAGCAGCCGCAAGTTGTGTTCAAACTGAGAGGAGTCAGTACTGCCAATTATTCGTGCTCCACGTCGAGTTCAATATCCAAGGAATATTTGATTCCTTGTTTATCGCACCTAAAATGTATTGTTTTTTTTTCTTGTGTACAAACGCATATTTTAGGTTTTAAATTTTACTTTCGAATTACTTTCTTATAGAACAACCGAATGTTGAAAAGCGTTCATATTTTGTATTTTAAATCAAATCTTATATACTATATGTAAAGTAACTTCAGCTATTTTATAAGAAGGTGTCATATGTTTACGTTTTAGTGACAATTGATTCGGAGAAGTAAGATGAGAGAGTTTTACCGGCCTTTACCAAAGAGGTCTTCAGAACAGACACAAATGATTGGGTAATTAATTACTTTTACTTCATATATCGTACGTATAGAGAGACAGAGAGAGAGAGAGATAATTGTAATCGCACGTATATTTTACAGAATATTCCTGAAGTAAATAACTTTCCTGGAAATGTTAGCTTAAAGCAGTCAATATGCGAGATTCATACGTTATTTTACGTTGAGGTGCAAAGCGTTCAAACATCACATGTCACTATCAACCTCCTTCCACGAAAAGGATTCGATTGAAACAGTAATTTTTATTTGAAAAATAAACACGCAGTTGTTCCATGCGGATATGTTGTTTACCGTACATGACATGAGAAAATGTCGCTTTGTTGTTGTTTTTTTTTTAATCCTTCTCGGAAAATTAATGCAACTCTCTGTTTACACGTGATGTCACAAACACTATTATATTATAGTTATAACGACGCACAGCTTTCCAGCCAATATGAACACGGTAACCATTTATAACTGTCTAGTAGTTTATCAAATGGAAAATGAATTTAGATTACTGCGATTACTGAAGCTATGTTTTTTAAACTGAATAAATTTAGATTTCAAATTCTATCTCCGAGTTAACTTTACTTTTTTCCGGCAAATAAACAGCGAAGTTTGATGAAAAGTATAGTATTATAATTTTGTTAATTTTATAGAAGCAGTGTACTTTTGATATGAGCAGATATGCACGACACGTGACTGTAAGTGATAACTGCATCTAGTTAAATTTTATTCTGATGAGAATTACAAAAGAATATACTGTAAAGAAATTATTTTTTAAATGCATTTCGACAAATCCTGCACATTTTCTTGGTTACGAATCTGCTTCTTTGAACAAGAATTCATATAACAATAAATAAAATGTGATAGAATCATTCAATTCGCTAATAAGCTCTGGGACTTTCGATTTGTTTTCAAAGGGTTGTGCACATTCTTCTGCAAAGTATCCTTATAGTGTATATGCTTAACTTTAAAATGCAGGCCATGATAACTTCAAATCGATATTGACTGAAAATTATGTCACAATATTTCATGAAGCTTAGAATACAAAATACTAGTTACTTGAAGAAAAACTGCATTTTTTAAAGCTACAGTGTCTACGTTAAATTATGTATTCAAATTATGTATATATATATATATATCGATGGTGTTATGCAGTAAAGGTAAGGATGTTATCGACAATACGTGAATTTTTCTATATAAAAAAAATTGAAATTATTTTTTCACCCAATAAAGCTACGTAATATTACACAATACAGTTTACATTTAATTATTTTTGTAACACATAACATAAGCAACATTAACTTCTGTAAAAAAAATAAAATAGAGAACAGTCTTGGATGTTGATAACGCCCTTACTGCAGAACACCGTCGATATATATATATATATATATATATATATATATATATATATATATACATATATATATATATGCTATTCAGGGGATTGCCGAAAAAATTTACAATCTAGGAGCGTGTGAGCTAGGCAAAGCCTAAATAATAATTAACGAGGTATCTCGGTTTTTAGCCATCACATACTTCAATTATGGTATCAGTTATTTATATCCAGCAGCAAACGACATCGCTGACGTTTTAATACCTATTTCATTAGTTTGACGGCTTATTTGATAACTGCAACAATACTTCTTCACTAAAATATTGTAATCCTTGACGATTTCAATTAATTCACTTCCTTGTTTCCAACAAAAACTAGTTAACTGAAGGACTAAAATGATTGAATTTCCTCATAAAATTGTTTCAATTTTTCCTGGGTTTGCAGGAGAAGAATGTTTTGTTATTTATCTAAAGTATGAGGTCGTCGATACGAACCTAGCTTTCTAACTGTAAATGAACACGTTTAGTGGCAGTTACGTTTTCCTTAATGGCTATATGTTATATTTTAATATTGTTAGTTTATACTGTGATTTTGTTATATGAAACCAGAGATATTATTTGGACCTGTATAGAAAATTTTCAATTAAATACATAAATGTAATTTGTAAATACGTCTGCATACATACATGTATAACACAACCCACAGCGTCAAGGATTACATAAATAATTCCCCTGTCCACAAAAGTGAGAAAATGTGAGGTTGGTAGCGTGGGAGCAGAAAGCATCTAACTGACAATTAATACCCATGTCCTCATTCAGTGACATTGCAATTTACTGCTGTGATTCACTGCTCACACTCACTGTAAACCTCCGAGCAGAAGCAGTTTGCAACCGCGTGGATGGGTTCACATTCAGTGTCCTGCCCGTATTGTTTGCGTCGCACACCTCCAATTTCCGTTTCAAATATCCCTGGAACACGCGGAGAGAGAACAATTTGCTCAGGTTATTTGGTGTGGCTCGTAAACGAAGGTGCCTCACCTCATTTCGCGGAACTAAAACTGTCGACGCCATACCTTCCATCATACAAGCTATTCGCACCCTCAATCCCTCCCCTCACATCCCTCCATAGTCTCATTCTTAAGCCATGCATGCATGAATGACTGTCCTATACCTGGGCGATGGTTTTCAAACTTCGTGTTCCGATTAATCTTTTGACCTCAAAGAAGTTATAATAGAACTAGACGGTTACGCTCCTATTTTGTTACATGACCAAATTGAACGCCGACATATTGTAGGCGGACATAGGAAATTGTGTACTGTAGCAGGGGTGGGAGAAACGATTTTTTTTTCAGCAAAAATACTTTGGCATAGCACATCGCATGTAATGGACTGCAATATGGCGCCGTTCAATTTGGTATCACATAGAGATAGGCCGTCAGCGTTGCTTTTGCCTCCCCCCCCCCACCCTCTTTGTGACGACACTGTGTGTTAAGGTTGCCCTACTTATTAACAAAAATTGCAATGTACTTTGTAGATCAGAATACGTACGTTTTTAGCTTGTACTGTAGGTTTATACATTCTGGGAAATGAATGCAAGTTCATCAAAATATGTACCGTTTTGTTTTAATCTTTAGAACACCCACAAAAATTGGTCACTTTAATGGATATATGTATTTTTGAGATTGTAACCAGTTGTCGTTCTTATCATGTATGGTTATTATTTACTATCTTAAATTTTTTATGCATGGTCGTTGAGCTGTGTAAAACTGGGAACTGTTGTTGAATGAAAAATTATATTTTCCTTAAAAGTATTATAATAATTTATGGAAAACTCAGAAACAAAATTGCAACACATCAAAAACTATGACAGATACTGCATTACTAACATATTTATTTTAAAATGTATCTTAATTGTAAATAATTAATATCAAATAATATTGTAATACGGTATTTCTGAAATTTCCTACGATAAATTTTAGTTAGTTTTATTTTTATTAAAGAATACCCTACATAGATCGCACGGTTATACTCGACGCAAAGGATTTTCTAAAATACAAGTTGGAATAAAAAACGTTTGTACTTTTTTATAGATGGTAAATTTAAGTCCAAAATAGACTTACTCTATATATTATTTTCGACGAATAGTGAATTAGCTTAACCAACAAGAAACTGAAAGTAAAACGATGTAACTAGAGAACTAAAAACAAAATTGTGATTCTCAAAAAGCACAGAAATATTTGCTGACATAGCTGTCAAAAAGTGCACCTTTTCTTGGCATGTAGACTATATACATCTCACCCTGTTTACGTAACTCGAATGAATGTGTTTTTTAACCGGAAATTATCTGTTGAACAATGGTTACTCCACGTGACGAATAGTGATCTTCATTTTACCACAGATCAATTCTACACAGGCTGCAGTGCGAGTTATACGGTAAAAGTTCAGAAGCGTTTGGCTAAGCGAGGTGTAATGTAATAGAGGCATGATGACGCTGCCAGTGGTTGTTTCTGCGATGATTGTAATCTCATCACACCATAATTTGCCGTAGTTAAGCTTTATACACAATTGAAAACTGTAGCTTTTGACTTTAACACTTGACTTTACGATAGCTTTCAAATGCATGGATTCGTGTGGAGTCGCACACAATGGCGTCGCCGAAGCTAAAGTCAAGCAGCCTTGACTTTACGTTTCTGAAAATTTGAAACCTAAAGTCAAAGATAAGATGGCCGTTTGCAACGAACCAGCTGATTATGTATGCTAGAACGAAAAATTTGTATTTCTGAGTACAGTTCTGTTCTCCAGCGTTGGGATTTCATGAAAAAGTACCAGGTTTTTCTTAAACGTACTCGAAAATCCTTGTAAGTAGCGTTGGAAAAATATTCGTAAGTGAACTTTAAGTTGCGTGAATAGATGGCGTGGCTTTTGTTCTGAAAAAATATTATAATAAATGAAAAAAATATTAATAATTGGGTTTATTACTTTAATTACTACGTGCTATGCTTTTACAGTAAATATATAACGATTTATATCACAATATTTCCGTTTCCAATAACAGATTTCCAATCGTTTTTCAACTGTCGTTACTTTAACTTTACATTTGTATTGTGTATTAACGAGATGCGTAAAGTAACGGAAACGTAAAGTCAAATGCTAAAGTATTCAATTGTGTGCAGGCCATTATGCGCATACGAGAAAAGAAGACTCCACCGGTACTTGTCGCATAGCACAAGGTGTTAATGTGTTCTATGGAAGTACGCTGACATCTTACACTAGCTGCTGTTGACCTGATATCAACAGAAGGTCTGCACAGTGTGGTATTTGTTAATTAGTTTGTGCAACAATGGAATTACATTCACCAACTACCTGCGTTTATGTTGTACGAAGAAGCAGAGTATTTCGCATTCACCTGGCAGCTGCCTGGACTTCTCAGACCTCGGGACGCACTGATGGTAACACCTGATATCTCCATGAATTATTTATTTCCTTATTACTGGCTTGCACTCATCAAAGGTGTGTCTATACATCTGCTGTCCAATCACGGGAGCGACTGTATAATACACGATCTTAACGTTCAACCTGACTTATATGTGGTTCACGATAAAGTGAGCACACTTGAAGAACACCGTGCCTAGAATAATAATTTATACGAAGTATATTATTACCTCAGATGTTAGCTATTGTGTGCGGTACTATGTGTATATATATATATATATATATATATATATATATATATATATATATATATATATATATATATATATATACACACACACGTGGATTGTTACATACTTTGCTTTGTTTGTGTTAAAAAGTGGCAGGGAAATGTAAATCACCTGAAAGTAAAAAGTAATTAGGATTTCAAAAGTTCTAATTTTATCCGGAACTACATATAGAGTTAATTACCGAAGCAATCATGCCTCTTAGAGCCGTATCTATAAACGAACGGCTTTCGAATGACAACCAATTGCTATCCCCATAGAGAAAGCATTGGTGAGCAGTTGGTTGTCATTCGAAAGTCGTTTATAGATACTGCCTTTAGTTACACACCGTGAGCATATGCATCTGGCCTGCGCATACGGTTTATGTTACTTCTTGAATGTCTAAAACGTAGTACCACATGCCCCAGAATGACTCTTTCCCCAATATTCTCCCTCAAAAAAAAATTAAGTGAACATTTCCCTCTCCTTTCCCCCTCCTTGCTCGGCACTTTATTTTTATAGATAGGCCCGTATCGCTGAGATAACGCTTACAAAGAAGTAATTTCAAATATCGGGGACCCCATTTCGCCCGACGAGAACTTACTTCCACTGGTATGTCGCTCATTATATAAACACATTTTCTGTGAACGTACGGGCTGGTACTGTAAACGATTGTGTGCCTGGGCGTTATGCACTTCCCGTAGGATTGAGCGGTGTCGTATACAAGCTGTTTCTCGAATACAACCTCTCACGGTTACTGGAATGCGCTCTGCTTGATGGTCCGCAGGCAATATGGTTTCGACATGACGGGACGCCGGCGTATATGCCATCTTGAAGACACTTTCACTGAAAGAAAAGTATTGTTGTAGTCACCATACTTCTTTAAGGGCAATGGAGCGACGGATTTTTTTTTTTTTAATTTTCGATTGTTGTTGCATGGCATAAGAATCAGAGAAAAATTTCAAGTAGACTGACCATGAAAAAATATTTTTTAGAATTTTTTTAACGAAGTTATGACCACTTTTTTGGAGTTTTCTACATTCATGTAAATATCGGAAACTACAAAAAATTGGGCGGGATGACTTCGTAGAACATCTCGTTAGGTATGATACTTCGGCCTAAAACCATTTTCGAAAGTAATAGATAAATATATTCATAAAAATTGCAGTTTAACTTTTCTAGTGTAAAGTTTTCTTTTTATAGCAGATATTTCATCTGCTGATTTTTGCTGTAAAGATGTTTTATTTCTGGAATAACAGCTTGTTATTCTCTTGTCTGGACTTTTAAGTTTATATTAAACACTGGTTCACTTCAATTAAACTGAAAACGCGAGTCCTACAATGGCAGTTATAGTGTAGTGTGTCGCGCGTCAGTATATAACCCGATATGCGCTGTACTGATATGCTATCTATTGGCAGCCGCATGAACTCATTGCACCACGCCGAAACTACAGGACATAACAGACGGGAGAACGAATGATGTGAACAAAAGGAAGACGGCGGCGTTCCTTTCTGCGCATACACTGGCTACCTTGGAGTTGACGTCAAGGATAGGAGAGGGGTGGGGGGTTTCCTCGGTAACGTGAGCGCTGTGTAGATAGCCGGCCGAGGGTGGATGGATGATGTCACTAGCAGTCTTGCAGCTGCCGCGCGTACGTTACTTATATGTTCGCCACGCTGTACCACAGCAGCCAGTCACACGCATTAAAAATAACTCATAGACCAAACACATTTTTAAATCTAACAGACAGTGGATTACAAGCGCAATTACAATATTACGACTATTTTCATAGTAACTCGGTTTAAATACTGACAGAATTGTTATAATTAATCTGCCCCCCCCCTCCCCACGGACCAATATTAATAAAGTAAGTTAACACGTGAAAAACAAAGATTTCAAACATGAGATCAGGGGCGTATCCAGAAAAAGGAGGGGGGAGTGTTACAGGAGTTATGACCCCTTTCTCCAAACCCAAGGTCAAAATTTGAATTATATACCGGAGACAATAACAAAACATATAAATTGAAATCACGCTATTTCAACAGTAAGTGTGTATTTAATATTTTTAAGTATGCAAAATGTTTAAATAACACTATTTTGCTCCTTGAAAACCCAGTTTTTTCCCGGAGGAGGACTCCCAAATTCCACGAATTTAATTTTTAGGAACGGTGACCTCCTCCAAAACAAAAGTGAGATCCGCCCCTGCATAAGTTACGCACAAAACGATGTACATAAAAACCATTTTACGTCTATTGACGAAGCTAGAAGCGCGTGTTGTCATGAGATTACTTCTATGACAGTATGGCCATTGTTGTCCGCACAGGAACATAGATGAGTGCGTCTTGACTGAGTGGCAGGACGGAGGCAAGGTCGAGGTGGCGGTGGGGGAGCGGTGGCCGAGGGGTCAGACCCCTCGCCTTCCACCAAGGCGATACGGGTTCGATTCCCGGCGGGGCCGGTCCCGGATTTTCGCACGTGGGAATAGTGCCAGACGATGCCGCTGGTCGGCGGGTTTTCTCGGGGATCTCCCGCTTCCACCCGCCCATTCATTCCGGCGTTGCTCCATACCCACGTCATATCATCCCTCACCAGCGCTGAAGACGATGTTAAACGCTGACCAAAACCTCTTCACTCACTCGAGGCGGTGGACTGATAGAGACGTCACTTCCCTGCCTGCGCTAAAAGAAGATAAATGCATTTGTACATCGCAGCATTGTGGACGTGTACGTGAAGTTTACTGAAGTTTAAAAATTCAATTATAATACATTTCATACATTTATTTGCATCGTTGCAGCAATGTGTTGATTTAAAACCGAACATGGAAAACTAAATCAGTAAAAAATGTCATTCTAATAAGAAAATTAATGTCAACATTAATAATGATAAGTATGTCACATGCATAGTGTAACAAGTTATTTTATAAATTAGTATAATGACGACGTGTATCTCTACTCTTTGTAGCTCCTCAGGTGTGTCCGCTAACAATTTAGCCAGAATGTAACGAAGATATATTATACAAAAATTTCATATCATGCAGCAATATTCTAACGTGGTTTTTGTTTTTAGGATTTGTGTTGCTCTTAATTAGTGTTAAAACGTGTGATCAGATAGTAGAGCAAATATATGATACAAAAAATACCATGTTTTACCTATACGTGACAAAATATAAAAGCCCATCGTCCAGGTAGCAGTCGAGACCATTGGTGTGTTTTGTTCTCTAAAGTTCATTAATTGTTTTTTCTAATTAACTACTCTAGCATATAGTTAGAAATCTGGGAAACTTAACAGTAAAAAGTAGAATAAGACTACTATAAATTGCAGTACATTATTATTGTTTCAACTATTTTTGTGGCTCTGCAAATATTTTAAAAAAATATTGTACTGGGAGGTATTCTTTACGAACGAAACATTGTATATGTTTGGAACTGATGTCTACACAATGAAAAAAAACCATGGCTTATAGCCTAAATTAGTGAAGTGCCTATACACATTTTGAGGATAACGTTTTTGAAGTATAATTTGCTGTTTACAAATAAATTAACAAAAAACGCTGAAATATTAA
>PNEQ01071411.1:0-13296 GCA_003012365.1 Medauroidea extradentata
GTTAGAGACATGAACTTTTCGCGAAAAGAATTTTGCCCCACTTTGTTCCAGTACCTTATGTGCATGTCTGCAGTTCTGCTTCATAGATATTGGCAGCGTGCCTTTGAACTGTGACGTTTCTCATTTGACTGTACCAATCACAATAAGGTTACTGTAACACCACACGTCTGTGATTTGCGTGTAAAACCCCACGACACACAAATGTCAAAACATCCAATCTCTGACCGTGATGCAAGTCTGCAGACGTGCACACAAGTCACTGACACAAAATGAGGCAAATTTCTTTTCTCGAAAAGTTCTTGTCTCTGTCCATCGTCCAACCACGTCAAAAACAGAGAAGTAACAATAACAGAGATATAAAGGTACTTAGCGTTGAACCTGGCCTTAAGTAAATCTGCTGAATTCACTTACTCATGCATAGAGACCTGAAAAATTTGCGGGTTCGCTGACCTGTAGGCTAGCCTTCAAGAACATATGTGCACTCAAACAAAGAGCAGTTGTTTATTAGTAGAGACATGCAAAATTCGCGTTATCATTTGGTAGCAGACTAAACTTCACTTTCCTATACATAATAGAGCATAATCTGCGATTCAATTGGCCACGAACTTTTAAGTTTTGTCATTTGCGTGTGTTACGTCTTTTCAGAGATTGGCCTCTCTACCGTGTAAGCATTCCCCGTGGCAAGTCACGGCAATATCGGCCAGCGGGAGACGTCGAACGAGCCTATAGTCACTTGGGAGTCTAGTTGGCTGTCAGAAAATAACGCGAATTTTGCGTGTCTCTATTTATTAGCTGCTCGCTGACATAGTGAGCTGGGTTCGCATTTAGTTCACTTTTTATTATTGGGTCAGCGACTTACACGTGGTGTCAAATAAGTCAAGGACCAATTGTGAAAGTGACACGAACTTACAATTCATGGAATTATAGTTTGTGCCTGAAAGAAAACGCGAATTTTTCAGGTCCCTACGCATGCATTATTGTGCTTTCAATTTAGATTAGGTTGATTTCAAACACAAGTACACTTGTGTTTATTTACTGGATGGGTGTTTTGACTCAGCATGGAGGTAAGAATAGTCAAGATGACTTGTGACGTAGTTCAAGCCGGCTTTTTGGGCTTCCCATTATGGCGCTGAGCATGGCCGTCTTTAGTAGAAGGCCGGAGTCTTGAATGTGGCAACACTGCATCGGGGGCCTGCTGCTTGTCACTTCTTGGCCACCCTAGTCTCTGCATCGTGTATAGATGCAGCTTTAGCGTTAGACTAGGGCAGCCAATGAGCGACCGGCGGCAGGCCCCCGATGCAGCGTTGCCACATTAAAGACTCTGGCCTTCTACTGAAGACGGCCATGCGCTGAGGCGTTTTGAGGTTATGGACACTTGTGTTGATGCGCCTCTAAACAATAAAAATATCTCATAGTAGAGTAAATCAGCGATGTAAAGAACAAAATTGATTAACTATAAAATTGCTTGGGCCGGGAGGGGAGGGGCATCATATTCGTTTCGCAATTGGTTAAGGAACAGTCAGTTGCCATAATGGGACGCCCAAAACGCCGGCTTCACTTAGCTCCCATACATTGCCCCAGGCAGAGCTACCACCTGTAACTAAGCATATATCAATGCTCTGCCTTGTCAGATGTACAACTGCCTACTCACTGGACCAGCAGCCAATGAGGAAGCTACTTGAGGACGAGTCTTCACAGGGACTGTGGATTTCAGCCGCAGACCGCTGAGCACACGAAATTTTGCAAGCCTTCATTTTTGCGACGTAAGGGTACCTGTTTTTTTGCGAAAATTTTTCGACACCTTCTTGTTTCAATGGCTTATATGCACAGCTACAGTTATGCTACGTTGTCAGGTACTGGATTTTTCTACTCTTACAAGACTTGAGATTTTATCCGCAAATCAAATCACAGACGTGTGATGTCACAGTAACCTAATTCTGATTGGCACAGTCAATTGAGAGTTGCCTTTGCATTAACATACGCTGCCAATAACCACAAATCAAAGATACATACGTTCTTGAAAGACACTGAACTACTAATAATTAATGTTCACAGGAGAAACGGTTGTTTAGAGTTGCATTCTCAATTATTTAGTTCTGCAAGTTTGGAATGTGTTGTTTTCGTATATAATTGACCTTTTTTCCTGGGAGATTCGGCGATTAATGCGCAGTTATTAGAGACCAGACATATTTATGAGATCACTGTCCTGTAGACAAGACTTACAGAATATTTGCGCTCAGACAGACAGCAACTTCTCATTGATTGCTCGCTGACACAGTCATACCACACGATTGGGCCTGCATCGAATTGCTTCGTTATTGGCTCAGCGCTCTCAAGATGGTACCAAATAAGTAGGGTCCATACAAATAAATCAAGAGACAGTTGCGAAAAGTATTATGCACCTACTGTTGCTTGAATTCTTGCGTATTCCCTAATGTAAGCGTTTTTTTTTTTCAGTAGACCCCTACCTAGTAGTAAATACTTTGTGGATAAACTTGAGACCTCAATTTATTAACCTTGTGTAACTTACTCTAATGAAGATTTTTAAGGCTTAAATATAATGTTAAACCGCTAGAAAGAATTATTTTGGGAACCTGAATTCCATACCATGCTAACTTCAAGATTAATGAACTAGCAAAAAAAATGTTTACTGTGTGCATTTGTTTCTATCTAAAAACGATTCTAACCGGGGTAAAAATATCGTATTTTTAACATATTTAAGATAGACATACACTAATTCACACGAAAAAGATATTGCTTTTTATTACCATTTCATACATTTTGGAATTAGCAATGTTTCGAATTCAGGTCCCCATTTGTTCCATATACACTCGAACATTATTGGTACACCATATGGTTAACATTCGTTATGTGCGCTTTAGTTTCGCCTTTGTTACACCCCTGATATTTAAACTCGCATCGCCAGGCAGTTTCAGGTAGGTGGATATCCCGTCCTCTGGTTCCTTGTGCGCAATATATCACTTTAGAAGTTGATGAAATTCCTGCTTTTTAGCATTAATATGGAAGATATTTAAATGCCACCGCTCAATACGTCATGTGTCACATCTGAATTATGGACTGCTTTAAGAAGCAACCCTTTATTAGATCTCGTTTATCGTTTCATTCTTTATTACAAGCAGGCGTAAACTAATACGAAACATAATATTTATAATTACATTTTCCCAGTATCAACAGTCCGTTGGAATTTTTGTGGAGTACATTTATATTAAAACATTTAATTAAAAATAAAAATATTGATACGATCTTGTTTTAGCACGGAATCGTATAGCTCAAACATTAAACTCTAAATAATACTTAACGCTATAAAATCGTAATCAATAATATCAAATGAGTACACTGTACCGACAGAAGCATTGCTTTGATACCGTGGATGTCTATGGCTAACCCGTACATATAATTTTTACAACTGCGACATTCAGTCAAGAAGTAGCCCGTACGTGTTTAATTGATTCTATCAGAACCACTTTGGAGGCAGCTCGACAATTTTTCGGGCTTAGACATGATTTCAATTTGCAGTGTGCTCTCAAGCAATGCTGCTGTTATTTGCCAATCAGCGTTAATTTCCCGAAACGGGTTGAAATCGCGGGAATCAAGTTCAGAGCACGTACGAAGACACTTGAACGCAAGTGCTGTGTTTAAGCATTCATTGAAACTAACGAAACTTAAACAACTACCAGAACTTGATGAGTAAAGTACCATTCACTCATGGTCAATCAAGAAGCTACTGCCAACTTCAAAAGAACGTACGGCAAGCAGATGACTGGGGTAAGTAGGATTCAGAGTATTTCAATTGAAACTAACAGCTGACTCTGTAAAAATTTGCTAACGACTAGTGACTGGATAAGATCGTGGATTCGCTTATATGTCTGCCAGACTCTAAACTGGAATCAGTGCATATTCGCAAATTGCCATAGTGATTCTCCACTGATTTAATTCGTCAGGAATCTGTCGAAAATTACAAACTGCATCTGTGAAATAAATGCATTGACTGAATCTGTTGAACTCACAGAGTAAAAAAAAAAAAAAAACATTTTTGGTAAGTTTACACATATGCTAATTTTTCACAACGTTATCTCCGGAGTTCAAGGAAAACATTATCAAAAAATCAAACATATGAGCAAAAAATTCAGGACTTGCACCGCTAACCCTTGGCTCTTTAATTTGACATGACGGTATACACATTTTTAATTAGTGCCGTTACAGTATTTGTAAATCGTTGCTACACGCGCCCACTCACGCGCATGTGTTGTATGGGTGGGTGAGTGAGTGTTTGTATGTGGGAGAGTGATACAGAATTTGTCCATCGTTAACTCAACAAAGCGTTTGAAATAAAGTGCGACTTAAGATTAGCGTAACTTAATAGAGCAAATGAGTTGGGCTGCAAGTTACAATAGCTCAACTCACACAGTAACGGAATAATGTGAATACATATAAATTAACTTAAAAAAACAGCAAACAAAAATATTTTAGCTAGCACGTTTACGATGGAAATGTTAGTAAATATTTTGCTACAGAGTTAAACTGTAGTTTTCAAATGACATTAAATAGTAGAAAGATTACCGATTTAACACTGAAATAAATTAACTAATTCAATATGCTACCACAGCCAGTTTTTTTAATATCATTATTGACTGTTCAACTGATTTGCCAGTTGAAAAACCTTGCACCTTATTGAATCAGTTGAATATCAACATAATCTAATGTAGAGTGAAATACAGTCCACATCGTGTGTTTATGCGTAATATAGCAGATATCGATCACTAGGAACACTTAGTTTTAACAAAAACATTTTTGCATCAGCATGATTCAATGTATTTCGGGAACATATGCACCTCTGCTTCGTAGTTATTGGCAGCATGTCTTTGTACAGATATGACTCTCATTTTCTTGCACCAATCAGAATAACATTACTGCGACATCACACGTCTATATGATTTCCTGTTAAAACCCACAAGACTTGCGAAAGTAAAAACATCCAATCACTGACCATGAATTAGAGATCTAGATGTGAACACAAGGCATTGAAACAAGTTAGCTTATAAAATATTTTTGCGACAATCAGGCGCCCATACCATTGGATAATCGATTTGACCGCTACGTGCAGAACTGAGAAATACATATCTCTGCTACTTAATATGAAGCCTCGCTTGAACCAGGGTTTTTGATTAACAAGAGCGCGAAAATATACTAACTTAAGTTTTTAATAGTCAAATAAGATGAACGAGTGCATCGAAAAAAATTCTTAATGATAAAACTTGTAAACAAACGAAGAAATTCTTTTGGAAAACTCGCTGGAAGAGTTCCGTGTTTTCATTCGATTATTTTGTTAAAATTCCGTGGATTCAACTGTACTTGCAATACTCCAGGACATGGGACATGTCAAGATAAGCATACATTACACAAAGTGTAACACAAGCTAACAACATTCATACTGATTTAACAAATCAACATACAGTAACGATCTCTAGAAACTAAAATTTACAAAAACGAACACCACCTACGACAAATATAAAAAAAATAGTTACGGATATACAAGTAATACTAGGGACCGGGCGTTTTCGCGGAAAAATTCTTTCTCCAGCTTATTTCAAAGCTTCGTGTGCAAACCTGCAAGTCTGTTTTATGGTCACTGGCAGCGTGTTTTTGTACAGAGGTGTATCTAACTTGATTGTTTCTATAAGCATAAAACTGTTGCGACACTACATGTCTGTGATTTGTAGGTAAAACACCAAGATTCTGAGAGGTACAAACATCATCTCACTGCCCAATGAGATAGAGCTGCCCATCGCACGTAGGGTACTGGAACAATCTGATGCAAAACTCTTTTCGCGAAAATACTCCCTATGTTTTACACGAATATACGAGGGTTATTTTTTTTCAACCTCCGATCGGCTGTAATAAAAAACGGGAATGAATTAGGTAATTATTTTCATGTCAAAAGAAACGTACATCTTTACACTCTTGTTCCACATAATCACCGTGCAGATTGAGGCATTTGTCGTACCGATGCACCAGCTTGCCGATTCCCTCCTTACAGTCCGGATTTGACACCGAGTGACTTCCACCTTTCCCCCACGTTGAAAAAGTGGCTTGGAGGACGACGTTTCAACACCCATGATGAACTGCAGGACACTGTCAAAACGTGGCTGAATAGGCAGGAGGCATCATTCCTTCGGCAAGCTGGTGTATCGGTACGACAAATGTGCCTCCATCTGCACGGTGATTATGTGGAAAAATAGTGTAAAGATGCACGTTTCTTTTGACATTAAAATAATTTCCTAATTCATTTCCGTTTTTTTTTACTACAGCCGATTGGAGGTTGAAAAAAAATAACCCTCGTACAAAACGGTACGGTATCATGCCACCTTAATCATGAGTATTCCATTTATATCTCATAATGGAAAATTCAACACGCGGCGTGAGATTAGCACTGGTATTCCCTGGTACGCCGATACGTACGGTAGACTAAAGGGTCATGGAAATCCACGAAGAGCTAAAACCGCAATTGGGACGGCCTTGCTTGGCAGGGTTGCCACATCTAAGTCCGCGTCGTTCTGCTGGTGACGGCTATGGACGGGGGTGTGTGGGCGGACGATGAACCGTAGAGTAGCGGAGGGGTTGTCATCGCTGTGGCTCTCCCCCGTACCTAGGGCAACGTCTCCAGGGGTGGTGCGTGCAGAAGTAGAAAGGGGGACGTTACGACGAGGGGTGGGTGCAATTAGAAGGGTCGTTTGCACGCACCTCGCCGGCCGCGGGGAGGGAGATAGAGGTCGTTCACCTCTTGTCTCGCCGAGACCTCACTCCCCGGAGACGCGACGAG
Organism: Medauroidea extradentata; assembly: GCA_003012365.1. Classification (NCBI taxonomy): domain Eukaryota; kingdom Metazoa; phylum Arthropoda; class Insecta; order Phasmatodea; family Phasmatidae; genus Medauroidea; species Medauroidea extradentata. Next base: position 6,842 of record PNEQ01071411.1, read on the forward strand.
GAAGGGACCATGTTGAGTGTTGCCAGGGAGGGGGAAGGGGGGTATCTTTGGATGTTAATTATCACGCCGAGCTGAACACGGAGCGCACACACACTCACACACCCACTCGCGGGGAAAGGACGGTCACCAGGGGGTTGAGGGAGGGGGGAGGAGATGAGCTGACGTGTACAACAGGCGCTCGACCTAAAACGGCCGAGACGGTTACAAACTTTGAAAACTGTTGGCGGCGGTGATTCATAGCGACCCGAGAATTTAATGGTTCGTTTCAGGAGTAGAGATTTTACTTAGTGCTCTTCATTCAGTTGGCCGAGCGGTGTGTTGGGCGTCAGAAAATAGTTTTTTTCTAAAACCATCTCTAGCAGAAATCTTCCATGTGGCAACTGTGCCAGTGAGGGCCCTTTTTATGGTATTTATTTTTCAACATTCCTAGGGAAAGAGGAATGGGAGATGTGGCTTGTAGCTGGGGAATTGAGGATTGAGAGAGCAGGAGGAATGGGGGATGTGGCTTGTAGCTGGGGATCTGAGGAATGAGAGAGCAGGAGGAAATAAAAACCAGATGGCGGTCAGAAACAAAATGGTTACCCGGAACAAGATGGCGGCGATGACGTAATCCAAGATGGCGGCGATGGTGTATGCATATAGGGCGGACTAACGAACCATGGAAACCGATTGAGCTGAAAGCCACACAGTAGGAAATTTATGATTTTTACGTACACAGAAGTGAACGAGCTGGTATAACGGCAGTCTCAGTCCCACAAGTTAGCAAAATTGCTTCGCTGAACAAGAACCAGCAAAAGGCGGCCGCCTTGTTAGCCGGCAGCCAGGCTAACAGGAAACCTGTCGTAACATGCACGAGCCAAACTGACAAGGGGTGGGGACTGGTATCAGCAGCCTCGGGCCAATAAGCGACGAAGTTCGCCCGTATCAAATGGAGACGCCACGTCCTATCACTAGATATTATGGTTTATCGCGGGAAAACTTGACACTTTGCTGGGTTTCAACGCACGTTCAGCTTAATAATTAGATTCCTGGCTATCGCTTGTAGGTGGAGTTCTTACTCTGTTTTACTGAGTCAATAAGAATCCCGCTATTGTAATATTATATACCTGTTATTGGTCTGCAGAGAACTACACAGGGCCTACCGCTTTCAGGTCTTCTATTAATTTTTGAAAAATGTTTCTCACTCGGTTAAAAATTGGAGTTTTTTCAGTCCTTCTTAGATATGAAAAGGGGCCAAAAGTTTTCGCAAAAATATATTTGTACCTCTTTCTTTTAGTGCCTTATGTGCAATCCTGCATCTCTGCTTCGTGTTTAGTGATAGTAAGTTTTAACTTCCAGCATCTTGGGATGTTACCCGCTAATCACATACTTATGGTGTCGCAGTTAACAATGTTCTTGTCGGCAAATTCAAATGAAAGACGACTCTGCATAAATACACACAGCCAATAATCATTAAATATAACTGCAGATGTTCACGTAAGGCACTGAAACCGAGTGGTGAAATAATCTTTTCGCGTAAACTTTATGTCCCTAGATATAAACATGTTTCAGCGGAAATGATGGTAAAGCGATACCCTTAGTGAAATTTATGAATCCCGAAAATATTTAACGTGTTTTTTACACCTTAACTTTGATTTCATAGAGGATATGTCAGGTATACATATTTTACATGTTCGAAGCCTAGAAGAGCGGAGGCTCTAAGCGGAAAAAGGGGGGGGGGGTACACAGCATTAGACTGACCTGCAGTCATCTCACAGGTAGCTAAAAAATCGCTCACTGACTGCCGCGCTACCTTGTCACGGACTAAATAATAACTAGAGGCCGGAAAATTTCGCGGATTGAATGACCTTCACGTTAGAATGCACTGCCCTGTGCATATTCAAGCCCCGATCATTTGTCCACTGGCTGTTACTCAGTATAACAGCAGACAGTGAACGAATAGACGGAGCTTGAACATGCATAGGACAATGGATTCTAACATGCAGGTCATTGAATCGGCGAAAATTTCCGGCCTCTAAAAATAACACAGACACGTGAAATGACGTGGCTGCTCTTTTCATAAGGGCGAACTTCGCCGCTTATTGGCTGCCCGAAGCGGACGATACCAGCCACGTGTATGTTTGGCTCTTGCATGTTACGGCAGGTTTCCTACTGGCCTGACTGCTAGCCAGCAGGACAGCCGCCTTTCGCTGATTGGCGGTAGGAGTTTCCGCCATCTTCCTAGTCAGGGAAGCAATTTTGCTGGCTTGTGTGGCTGAGTTCACCGTCCTACCGGCTATTTCACTTCTGTATTCCTGAATATTCTGTGACCATGTCACATGTACAACTGGTCATTCACTGGAGGAGCAGCAAATGAAGAAGTAGCTGAGGACAAAGTGTACACATGACATGACTATAGGATCCAGCCGGCTGGTCGTTGAACCCGCAATATTTCCGCGGTCTCTACATATTATTATTATGACATACGTGTATTTAAAATTTTAAAAATTCCACAGAATATTATTCCTAAGCAGATATATCTCACGTTCGTTGAACCATTCCTCGAATATACTTCTATCAGCCTAAGCTTGCTCGCCGCTCACCGCCTGCTGGCAGGCAGCCAATTAACGTACACAGGATATATTCCAGTGTACTATGCATCCTCTAGCCTTGGCTGTTATATCGGTGACTGATGCTCCAGTAAGTAGTCAGTCTCACCCCAGACATGCAGCACTTGGTAGGTTCATACGACCTGTTGGTTTGATTCCACAGTCATGTATGTGTACACCCCGTCCTCAAATATTTGTTCATTTATTGTTGCTCCAGTGAGTGGCCAATTATATTTCAGAGTATGTTCTGAAATTAATTCCCTCGATTTACGGATATCTGACAGTTGGAAAAGTTATGGGAATGTAAACGTCCACATAAAAAGTTTATTTTAGAAATGGGCATGGAGGCGCCTTTTTTACACGCTGAAATTTTTTGCAGTCCTTGGAGTCCCAGTTGCTGGAGACTGTAAAAATTCGCGGGTTCACTGACCTGTACGCTAGCCTCCAACAACATGTGTTTACTGACGCAGACAACAGCTTCCCATTGGTTGCTTTCTAACATAGTACTACTGCATTATTGGGTCTGCATTTAGCTCCTTCTATATTATTGGCACAGCGTCCTCGAAGACGTGTCAAATATGTAAAGTGCCAGTTGTAAAACTAGCACGAATTTAAAGTTGTTTGAGTTTTCGCTTGAACTCAAAACAATACACGAGTTATTCAGGTCTCTATCAATTGCTAAAAGAAACCTTTGTATAACTGCAAATCATATATTTTCTAAACTCGTTTTGTTACACGTGTATTGTTTGTAATCACATAAGCGTACCCAGAGAGAAAGAGAAATTCATCACCCACCAAATCATTAGGGCGTAGTCTACATCTGCAATATTCAATTTGCGTTGCACTTCGCATAAACTTCTACAGCAAAGCAAAATAACTATGGACAAATATATTTCGTGGGTTCGACGACCGGCCAGATGGACTCCACAGTTACGTGTGCACTCTGTCATCAGTAGAGCCAGAGATTTTTGGTGAAAATAATTCTGCATCACTTTGTATCAATGCCATACGTGCACATCTACAATTCTGTTTCATGGTTATAAGCAGAAGGTATTTGAGTAGAAATGTCACTCATTTGTCTGTGCCAATCATAACAAGGTTACTGCGACACCACACGTCTGTGATTAGCGTGTAGATCCCCCAGACGCTGAGAGTTAAAAACATCCAATCACTGAACAAGAAACAGAGCTACAAGTGTCCATAAGACATTGAAACAACTTGGTGCAGAATTCTCTTCACCAAAAATCACTGTCTCTAGTCACCAGCTACTGGTACAGTACTTGTTCATTCGTAAAGACGGGAAAAATTCGCAGGTTCACAGACCTGTAGGCTATCCTCCAAGAACATCAGTGTATTCAAGCAGACATTATCTGCTGACTGGCTGCTCGATGACGTAGTGACATGGGCCTGCATTTAGTTGCTTAACTGTACTATTGGCTAAGCGACTTACAGCAAGTGTCAAATAAGTCACGGGCCAATTGCGATAGTGGCGCGAACTTACAGTTGCTAGAATTATAGCTTGGTGCTAAAAGAAAAGGCCGATGCTCCAAAGAGCACCTTCTACCGGCAAGGTAGCGCGAGAGACAGCTAGTACAAGCTTGCTGTTGGTAGGGACATGAAAAATTCTCATTTCCTTTTCCACAAACACTAAAAATCAAGCAGCAGTAGGCTCATGTCTCTTTAGTAAAGACCCCTGTTTTCCGCGAAAAGAATTTTGCCCCAGTTTGTTTCAGTGCCTTACGTACACATCTGCAATTCTGCTTCATGATTATTGGCAGCGTATTTATGTGAAGAGCCGTATTTCATTTGACTGAGCCAATTACAATAACGTTTCTACAACACCACATATCTGAGATTTGCCGGCAGTATCCCACTGCTCGAGGGAGTTAAAATATCCAATCACTGAAACAAAGTGGGGCAAAATTATTTTCGTGAAAAATAGGCGTCTCTACTCTTTAGTAAATGGCCCTTTACCTATTTGATACCTCCTTGAGGTCGCTGAGCAAATAACAAGTAAGTAACTAAACGCGAGCCTAATCATGTGTCAGCGAGCAGCCAATGAACAACTGTTGTCTGATTGAACACACAGATATTCTTACAGGTCAGTGAACCCACGAATTTTACCGGTCTCTGCAGATATTTATTGGTCAAAGACACCTGGAGTTCACATTTCTTAAACATCCAATTGCTGGGAATGAACACTTTCGCAAAACAATTTTCGCGAGCTTGTCTCAATGCCATATGCAGCACACATTCGCAGTTCTGATTAGTTCATATTAGCAGCGTGTATTTCTGCAGATAAGTCAATTATTCGACTGTGCCAATCGAATAAAGTTACTGCGACAGTAGCACTGGGGTAGAACCATAATACGCTGACTATTAATGAAGCAAAGTAGCAGAAGTGCATGTTAACCACTTAAACAGGCTGTTACAAAAACCTTGTCGTGGAAATTTCCGGTCTCTACTAATGTCGAACGTAAATTGTATGTACAGGAGTCCGAACTCGACATCTTGTCAAATGAATCCGCGAAATTTCCATCTCTTTAAAAGTAACAAATGGGCACAATACAAGGGAGAAATTTTGGTCAGCGCTGGTGAGGAGTGACATGAGGTGAGTATAGAGCAGCACCGGAATGAAAGTGCGGGGGAAACGTAGATCCACGAGAAAACCCGCCGACCAACGGCATCATCCGGTACGAGTCCCACATGCAAAAATCCGGGGGCCGATCCCGCCGGCAGTTGAACCCGGATCGTCTTGGTAGGAGAATGGACACAGTAAATCTTAGCGCAAGTTAGATTTCAGTGGTGTATGTGAGCACCGAAGTCTTTTAATCTTCTATTTGTAGAGACGTATAAGTTTCCGGAATTAATTGATGACAACATTAGATTTCTAACACCAATATACATATGAGTAGGGACCCAACTTTTTCGCGAAAAGAATTGCCCCAGTTTGTTTCAGTGCCTTATGGGCACCTCTGCAAATCTGATTCATGGTTATTGGCAGCGTGTCTATGTAAAGAGCCGTGTCTCATTTGACTGAGCCAATTACAGCAAAGTTCCTGCAACATCACACGTCTGTGAGTTGCCGGCGGAATCCCACGGCTCGAGAGAGTTAAAATATCCAATTACTAACCACGAAGCAGAACTGCAGATGTGCACGTAAGGCACTGAAACAAAGTGGGGCAAAATCCTTTTCGTGAAAAACAGAGGTCCCTACGTATGAGTAATTACCGATATTAACCTTGTTGACTTTGAACCAGCAGCAGTGATAAAAAAAAATGAATCACGTCAGTTGTCAGATGTGCAACTATAGCTACTCATTGGGTCAGCAGCCAATGAACAAGTAATTGAGGACATCATACGGTACTGCGGAGTCCAGTGGGCAGGTCGTTGAACATACTAAATACCCAGGACTCTAGCTAATGCCTTCTGTCTGCAGGCAAATATTTATGTGTTTAGCCTGGTCACTCAGCATGTATCCCACGTAACTTACGTACAGAAAGTTGACATGTGTCAAAACACTATGCATAGGCCTACATTTATGAAACGTGCCTTTATGTTTGTACAGCTTTATGTGTGTGTGTGTGTGTGTGTGTGTGTTTGTTGGTGTGTGTGTATATATATATATATATATATATATATATATATATATATATATATATATATACACTAGCTGTCCCTTTGCGGCTTCGCCCGCGTGTACTATAGAAAAGAGTAACTAACTTTTAGTTACGTGTTAATTGATGGTGATACTATATTCTATATTATACTATATTCACTGTTTATCTTTAAAACATCAAATACAAACAGATTTGTCCAGTCCACTGCGCTAAGCGTACTTTAATTGCAGAACTTCTTTTTTTAATT
>PNEQ01071412.1:0-13296 GCA_003012365.1 Medauroidea extradentata
TACAGTAACCTATCGAGACGTAGTGTTGTACAACCTCTATGAGCCCAGGACACAGATATATATATATATATATATATATATTTTTTTTTTTCAATAAATTTTATTTTCATGAATTATTTTGACGTTACGTGACGCAGTTGTTTTGTCACTCAGGTCTAAATTCCGGGAGGTTCTGGGCTCGAATTCCGTTAAAAGCTGCTTGCAAACGTTCAATTCTGACACACAAAAACTACAAGGCAGATCGAATTAGTGCAATTTACATGTCGTCTTTAAAAGGGGTAAAATTGCAGTTCGCTTTCCACTTATGTTCCTCTACGATATCAGCTGACATATCGTCGGTATACTGCCAAAAGTGATTAAGTCATAAATGCTATTTCGTTTAAAAACAATAATAAATTGTAGATATTAACAAAAATGTGGTATGTTACTATACTGTGACACAACAGTATGAAACGACGAATAGACTTTAAACTTGGGCAATTGTTCGTGAACAACATATACATATTCCTAGCATTTTTATAATTTTATCTCATTTTGACATTCTCACTTTTGGCAGTAAACCGACGATATATCATCTCACTAATCTCAGGTTTGGGACACCAAATACGTTTCCGCGAAACCTTAACTCTCTGAAACTTTGTAATGTCAATAAAGTTAAAGTGAATATTTTGACAATATATAATTGAGGGCACCGTCACCAATGGTTGTGCACAGGGTAAACAGATGTTTCTCATTCGATTAACCTCTTACCTTAGATGCGTGTAACTACCATAGAACGTCAAATTGGCAGTTTTATAAATAAGGCCCAGGCGAAGTCGCTGTTAGTGGCAGGGACAAACTTAAGACTACTTTTCGCATGGACAGCTATAGCTACTTATCCTTGTGCAGAATTAGTTCAACCAGCCGCTTGGACATTCTAACACTTGATGACTGAAGTAACAATCTTGTGTGCAAAGAGGTTTTTCAATTAAAGTAAATCTTATCAGTTACGAATAATACTCGCGAGCAAATCCGCGGGGGACTGCTAGTTTTGTATAAAAAGAGATTGTGATCTCTCAACATTCTGCACAAATATTTTCTATGCTTCAACATTGCCACATTTGCCAAAATATTTATAATGTAAGTTATTGCAGAAACTCGAAAAATAACATTTATCATCTAGCTCTCATCCTTAAGCAAACAAAATAAAACAGAGGTAGAGCATTTAAAGATATTTTAAGTAAAAATATAAAAATGCGTTAACAACGTCTAATGTGCTATGTTGTGGGATTGCCTCTTTCTACATAACACCATCCAGTTGTAAACTAACTAATACGCAGTGTTATCTGAATACTAAATCATGACACTTTTGACATTTAGTAATGAAGTACGTATTTGAACGCGGGCGTGGTGAAATCAGTGGAAACCTCGTTACCAGTTACAGTTTTTAATCAGATGCCAATGTGAACAACCTTCCATATAAGGAACGGTGTGAGCGGAATGTTGTCAGGACATGTACAGTAGTTCCGACCTTTAAAACTGCTTCCTGTACATTTTTTTCCGCTCTAAAATGCTTGGTATATGCAACGTTGCCAAACTTAACTCTAGTAGAATATAAAAACCACTTCGGCTTGATTTACTCAAATAAAATAACTTATTTCATGCAGGTTGTTGAAAGCTTTTACCGCTCAATGGCAACCAAAAACTACCTACTCTAAAAGGAAAAAAACTACCGTAGTTTAGTGGCCAGTACGCGGCCAGTGTTAACAAATGAACGAATGTAGCAAACCTGTGAATCACAGTGAAAATGTCGTATTCTTAAGGATGCCCTGCCCGAAAATATGTATCGTTTAAAAAAATTAAATTGAGATGTGTGGTTTTTTGCAGACACACAGTGATACTGTTTTTACAGTAATGAAAATATTTTAGCTTTCATAGTTTTTTATGCCATGTCAAAGTCCAAATTTGCATAAAATGGTCTTATGCTTTTAACTGACTTAACCGAACTGAAAAAATTAACACTGAATAACGGTATTGTAAGCTACAGTGTGTCATATATAAGAGCAATATATAAAATATTTTTGTATGTTTTAAAAATTTTTTTTTTTTTTTTTACATTTTAATTTAAAAATTTTAACATTTTTAATGCATTGCTCCGTATTCACCTCATGAGCTCTTATGGCCCTGTTGTTAACAGTGCTTTAAACGGAAGCTTTTTACTGTCATAATGTTACATGCCTGCGTACTGGAGTCAGAAGTTAACATAGAAAAAGGATTTTTTCGCAGTTTTTAAGGCAAGTGTAACGGAGATTGTCTGATTGAAAATGTTCCATTATTTTACACAGGGGCGTCATTTAGGGGAGGGGACAGGAGGAGGGAAATCCCCCCCCCCCCTGGATTTAGAATTTTAAGTTTTGACTATATAATAAATGTGTTTTTTTTTTTGTTATTTAAATAATGCTAATGTAAACACATAAAACTGAAGTTGTATTACTAAAGTTTCTATTTTATACATGCCTAATTAATAAAAAAGATGCAACAAGGTCACTGTTGCCGAAAAAAATCTGCCCCCCCCCCCCCTTCCTAGAAAAACCTGAAATGGCGCCCCTGATTTAACAGTTAATTGTAGTGATAAAGCCTAACATTCGACACATTTTTGTCAAGATTTTTTATTCCACGTAGTTCATAATAAACCGATTTACTGTTCCCTGATACGTTTTAAGAGTTTTCAGACTCTCATAGTTTAACCAAAAACCTTTCCAGAATGACTTGGGTATCAGAATACCGTACTGCATGGTGGCGAAAAAATTGTAGGCCTATGTAATTTTGAGGCTGGTTGCCCTTATATTTTGTGTGAAGTACGTGGTGATAGCAAATGTTTTATTCAACGCCGGTGACGGTATCTTTCGAAGAAACAAATTTCAAACTCGAATTTCGATGGCAGATATCTTGCAGTACAAAATAGTCACCTTTCTTCGCGAGGATTCTCTTCCCAAAATATTCCCGGCGAGTTTCTGAACAGTTAATACAAGATGTCCAGACGGCCTATAGTGACGCCACGCGAATACTTAAGGGGTATGGAAAGGTACGATGTCGAGCGGGTGACTGGAACACTTAGTCGTCAATAAATTCTGAACTACTCACCAAATTTCGATGAGATTTTGCAGAGTAGATATTTTATCAGCTGACGTTTATATATATAACATTATGAGGTAGTATGCTTTACTTTCGAGTAAAAAATTAAAAACTGTTTTTAGAAAAATAAGGGCTTGAAACCACAAAATCTACAAAAATGGGAAACTGTAATTTTTATAATTTTAATACGATAATGTCTGGACCTCTACAATAACATAATTTCAATTATACTCGCGTTTTAATTTGAAAATAATTTTACTATCTGAAAATCTCTGCGCGATAGGTTTACGGATGTTAAAATTATTTTCATATGAAAACGCGAATATTTTTGAAATTCTGTTATTATAGAGGTCCAGACATTATCGTATTAAAATTATAAAAATTACAGTTTCCCATTTTTGTAGATTTTGTGGTTTCAAGCCCTTATTTTTCTAAAAACAGTTTTTAATATTTTACTCGAAAGTAAAGCATACTACCTCATAATGTTATATATATACAAACGTCAGCTGATAAAATATCTACTCGGCAAAACATCTCATCGAAATTTGATGAGTAGTTCAGAATTTATTGACGACTGAGTGTTCCAGTCACCCGCTCGACATTGTACCTTTCCATACCCCTTAACTAAACTGGGAAATGAAAGTCTTGGCGGCAAAATGTTGAGAACATTTAACTTGCACAATGTGGCAACACAGCACGTAGAATCATGTTTGGACTGCTTGGGATTTGAACCTGCGCCCATTATATGCAGGTCAGACAAGTAGTGATAAGATATGAATCAGGAATTTGCAATAGGGACCAAATCCAAGTGAATAGATTGCTGGGAAACAACAAGAAACTTATTATAGTGGATCTGGGAGTGAAACTGGCTATCAATAATCGATAATTTGAAAGTATCGTGTGTATGAAATTATATAAAACATAATTCACATAGATACGGTTTTTGTCTTTAATATTTTAGAAATTAATAAAGTTAGTGGGCTTGGTACCTTTTGCTAATAAAGTAACTTTCTTTATAACAATGGCATATAAAACATGACGTCTTGAATAGTTATTAGTGCAGTGTTGGCATATTCTATTGAAAAATTAATCATATATGAAAACATATTTTGCAAACGCATGTCCATAAATCAGTGTTATTAAAAACCTAATGTCCTTGACATAATTTATTGTAAACTTGGTATATGCTAGTGAAAACATTACTGAGCAACATGGAAACAGATTATTCAACAACAATAATGTAAGTTGTAAACAAAGTAATGCACTATTAAGCACATTCATAGACATGTCTACTAGTCTGCGACGGGTCAATGTAGTATATTGTAATAGAATGTGACCATTTCATCATGAACTGCAAGATACCGCAAAAATTTTACAGTTGCACAACAACCAATAAACCAAACACAATACAGTGGTACCAATATTTATAAAAATGCGTAATTTATGGCCGTCTATACCAATGATGAAGTCGATAGATTATAAGCCTTCTGCGCATGTATATGAAACTCTGGCTTGTTGACTGCATTACAACTGTCTAAAAACATGGAAGTACAGATATGAATCTGTTTGTTTGCATAGTCTGTCTACAGACACACGTTATGTACATTAACTATTTTTAATATGATAGCAATATTCATTATTTGAAAAGTAACAGCACTCTTTAAAATAGAGAATCACAATATCATTGCAATGTCCATATAATTTGTCATTAACAAAAGGCGCTATGTCCAGAACTTGGTATATCTAACAAAATGTCCCAAGTCCAGGACTTAGTACCTTTTGTTACTGACTGCCAAGAGAATGCCCTGGAGAGTCGGAATATCGCATATCCTGAATTTTCTCAAAAAGTGGACTTTGTACCTTTTGCAAATTCCCGATTCGTATGTAGAGCGCAAGAGGGGGAATTATTTCGTGCTGCGTTGCCTCATTGTGCAGGTAAAAAACTTAATCGTAAATTTTTCCACTAGTGTTTTGGTTTCCAATTTAGCCCCGGATTGGCGCGGTTTGGTCGTTTCTGGACATTCTATGTTTTATTTAATTCGGTCATTAAACTTGACAGGGAGTACTCGGAAGTGCTGACGTAGCCGTGAACGGGCTGTTATTGTAAATGTGTGGCTACTGACCTGGCAACACTGTAAGAACGCATGTGCGCGTGCTCGCCCGCCTTGTCGAGGTCGTTCCCAGGCCCGCTTGCAAGGTTACCACAGCCACCTTCACTCCTTTGTTTGACTCGTGACTCACAGTACCTAGCTAGTTATGCAGATGCGGGTGAGGGGGGGGGGGACTGCGTAGTGCAACGACCACAGCCAGAGGCGCCCGGAAGCTCGTGCGGTCCCGGCTTCCATTCCGCCCGCGCATGGCAAACAGCTCGGCCCAACGAGGATGCGAAACATGCCAGAGAAGATACCCAAGACTTGAAGGCCTCGGCACCTTATTTATGCTACTTCAGTAAGTGTTATTGTTTAAATCCTGAAAGGCAGCAGCTACCACAAAACTGGTACATATAAATGTTGAAAATTATTTGTACTAGACAGCCATTTTTTCTTCAAAATATCCGTTTGTAAAACTTTCGCTGATTATTGACTTTAAGGCTTTCTACAATTTATTCCAAACAATTGCAAATATCTAGGATATTTTTTAACCAAATGATTTGAAAAAAATTGAGACTGTGTACAGTCATGCGATACACAATTTTGTCAGGGCGTTTTTTTTTATAAATAATGTACTGTTTGATAGCGAACAATTATTTTGCTTCATTTTGGCTTATTTTGACAACAAAACATGTGATATTTCAGAGGGAAAAAAAATCTAAAAATCCGTTTTGCTGTATTGCAACAGAAAACTACAGATACAAACGATGATATATAACTGTAAGAATGAATTATTGACATACACGATGATATATGCGTTAAAACTGCCAGAATGAATTTTTGATATATGTATTCATTTGCGTTAAAAAATTGTTTTCGAAAACTAAAGAGCGAGGCCTTAAAAAAATTAATACCGATTATAATTATAGAAACTTATTTTTTGAAAAATTAGGCTACGTAGCACAAACAATTGCGTTCATTTCTATGTAACGGTTTTGCGATAACTGCTTCCTTACGGGATGTAAAAAATTGAACTCGTAAAAACAGTATAAATAATAAAAACTCGTCCTCGCCTGGTGCATAGACGGCGTTGCAGCATGTCACGCGTATTCGTTTTTACGTGAAACCGTTTAACTTATTCATATTACGTTTATCTACGACAATAACACACACTTGAAACTATGCTTCTATGTTGTCAATAATTTAGCGTGCTTGTTAGAACCATAAATTCCCGGGCCTCTCAAAATGGCTAAAAACGGTTTTTTTTTTTTTTTTTTTTTTTTTTTTTTTTTTTTTTTTTTTTTTTTTTTTTTTTTTTTTTTTTTTTTTTTTTTTTTTTTTTTTTTTTTTTTTTTTTTTTTTTTTTTTTTTTTTTTTTTTTTTTTTTTTTTTTTTTTTTTTTTTTTTTTTTTTTTTTTTTTTTTTTACTGCTGTAATTGTGAAAATGTCAACTGAGTTCTTGAGAGTGCGTGGCAGATAAATAAACGCTGAAAACATCACTTGATTTCTACCCTTTTTTCGAAGCCAATATGGATAAAATACTCAATGACAATCGTAGGTAAGTATGAGTAAATATTTATCCAGAATTACTAATTCGTTACGCGTGATCTCTTGCGCCGCAGTTAAATGCACAAGGTTCCGGCGTTTGAGATTGTGCCTCAGAAGTTGGTAACACTGGAAACAAATTTGTTTAAAACGTTGGCTAGAACTATTGTATAGGATTGCTATTGTTTAATTTTCGCAAATTGGCTTCAAGAAACCTACGGTTATAGAGTAATGCTTTTAGCGTTGAATTATGTACCACGCCATCTTAAGGGCGCGGTATATCACAATTTTCATAATCAAATTTAACTTTTTATTTGTACCAGATATTTTTTTCATATTTTAGACATAAAACGTGACTAAATTTGGCTCTAATGAAATTGTTTTATCTCTCATAGTTTTCGCGTATAGGCTTGATAGTCAAATTTTGCATGTTTCCGTTTTAACGACTACACTAAAACCAACTGATGATATCAAATTTAAAAAAAAAAATCACAGTAGATAAAGACATTGCAGGCTAAAATGACATGCTCATAAAATTACAGAATAAAAATGATCTGTATTTAAAAAAATAATATTGAGTTTTTAAAATTGTTATTTTTAGTTTTAGCATTTTTTTAAAATACAGATAATTTTCATTCTTTAATTTTATGAGCATGTGATTGTTGTAGCCTGAAATGTTTTTATCCAGTGTGATTTTTTTTAGTTTGGTATATCAGTTGGTTTTAGTGTAGTCGTTAAAACGGAAACATGCAAAATATGACTTTAACAAGCCATTACGCGAAAACTATGAGAGATAAAAAATGTCGTAAGAGCCGAATTTAGTAACATTTTGTGTCTTAAAACAGAAAAAAATATCTGGTACAAATAAAAAATTTAAAAATTGTGATGAAAATTGCGGCAGCCGCGCCCTTAAGAGGCCATTCCAGTGTTTCAGGCGCATGTATGCAACCCGCGTTAACCCATATAAGTTGGCATTTACTTCTTACTATCCAAAAATAAAATGTTTGTTTCACCGCTTAAAAGTCCCATAGGAAAAAATACTGCAACGAAGACTTTGCACGCGAGTTTGGCGCGCTGCGTATAGAGACGATATGCTTCCCGTCTGGCGTGGGACACTGGCTCTTATCGCTACGCTTAATTTCTACTGGTTTTGCGATATTTTTTTTTAAATTAAACTATATAGCAGACATCAAAAATCTGTCGGACAGTTTTGTTTAAAGTGGTTTTCGCCGCGACAGCTGATTTTTTCAAAGCAAGAAATCATATGGCTTCGACTAAAACGTCAACTAACCGGAATTTCGTTAATTACGTAATTAGTTAAAACAGTAGTATTTACTGACTTGAAAAAAGCAGTCAACGTAGGAAAGACTATTTTATACAAAACTGCAAGACGGATTTTTAATATTTGCTCTCGTTGAGGCGTAAAAAATTAATATCACTAAAAAAAAGTAAAAACAATACACGTGAAAATTTGAAACCGGCGAAGATTTCTCATAAGGCGCATCGCTTGTTTAGATGTCTGTCTTACCATTACAGCACACACACGCTTCAAAATTCGATTGAAAAGGAAGTACTTAAGAGGGCGAGGTACATAATTCAACGCTAAAAGCAGTAATCTATAACTGTAGGTTTCTTGAAGCCAATTTGCGAAAACTAAACAATAGCAATCCGTGCATTTAACTGCGTCGCAAGAGATCACGCGTTGAGTAATTCAGGATAAATATTTACTCATACAGTTGGCATATACCATTATCTAGGATTGTATTTGAGTATTTTATCCATATTGGCTTCGAAATAAGCGTAGAAATCAATTTATGTTTTCAGCGTTTATTTATCTACGACACACTCCTAAGAATTACATAAAGCCACGTGTCGTATTGTTGTTATTTGTAAAACTCATATTAATAAACACACATTTTTGTGCATAGTGTAAAACCATGGTAACGTGCATTAACTACACTACTTCAGATATTGTCTCGTAAACATAACCAACCACCACACAAGTTGGATAGCGGAATATCTACCGGCAATATTACACTTACAGCCAACGTGTTTATCGCAAAACTTTTAACTATTCATGCTCGTTATTCCGGCAGTGAAAAGAATAATGAAATAATATCGAATCGGAAGTAAATTAAGCAATATGCATTATCCATAGGGCCCGGTGATTTTCGCGAAAAGATTTTTGCCCCACTTTGTTTCAGTGGCTTACGTGCACACCTGCAGTTCAACTTCATGATTATTGGCAGAGTGTTTTTGTGCAGAGTTGTTATTCATTTGACTGTGCCAATCAGTATACGGATAACTGCCACACATCAAGTCTGTGATTTGCGGGTTTAACCTCCGCACGCTGGGTGTTAAGGCATCCAATCACTGACCACAAAGCAGAGATACAGGTGCGCACGTGAGACACTGAAACAAAGTGCTGCAAAAATCTTTTCGCGAAAATTACCGGGCCCTAATTATCCATATTCTTATTCAAGGCCGGTAGCGCTTTAAAGGTGCCTCCAACTACAATCTTCAACTGTTAGACGAATCACAAACGTTCGTAGTGGCGCGCTAGAGCTGTCTCTGGCTAGTCAAATGGTGACGCACCAATTACGAAAGAAGCATGTCTGAAACGAAAGTGTTACTTAAAAGCCCAGCCAACGTTCACAAATACATGCTCGGAATTTTCGCTATTTCATTAAAAAGACCAATGAACAATTATCGGACCAATACTAAAACTAAACGGAAAAACGGACTACAGCAGCAGCCAATGAACAATTAGCTGAGGACAGAGTGTACAAGGACTGTAGAATCCAGCCGGCAGAGCACTTTTTTTTTTAAATTTAAAACAATTATTTGAGTTTTTGAAATTTTAATGTAAAATTTCAGCAATATTTTTAATACCAAATATTTTATTATGTAAGCGACCTTGTAGCCAGCAAGATCGTTATTCAGTGAGAATTTTTTTTTTTTGTTTTAGTTTGGTATGTCAGTTGGTTTTAGTTGCATACATAAAACAATAATATGCAAATTTTGATGTTTACGAGTCAATATGTAAAAACTGTGAAAGATGAAAAAATATAATTCATAAGAACTGAATTTAATCTCAGTTGTGTCTAAAATAAGGAATATAATGTATATATCATTGTAGACCTTGCAGTGTGCATGTGTGTGGTGGAAGCGTCGGGTATCTATGTCGGCCGAAGAGGTTGTGAATGCCGGGAGCAGTGTCTGATTTCTAACTCTCTCCCGTTTGAATCAGGCGCGGGCTTATGCTTTTGGGGAGGGGGGGGGACATTTACTTCAATCTCCGAGAGCGCCTTCTCTTGTCCCTCGCCCGGTGTTTAGTTGGTGAGTCGGTCCTCTCGTGGAGATGATACGCGAGTTGTCTAGATTGCGCACGTCTAGAAGGGACGACGTCTGGACTGGCGACGCGACACTCGGATAAGCCCTTCCCGCGACCAGTAACGCCCTCCTCCCCCTGCCCTAACTTCACTCCTCTTCCGTCTGGACGAGCATACAAGAACAGTTTCAACTATACGTCACGAGTCCTCCAGGGTAAGACTGGCGCTGATGCAGCTATCGCTTTGCGCTTAGGGGCGAACAGACGAGTGTTGAGCTAGCAAGATTTGGTCTTATTGTTCAGCTTACCAGAAGATTGCTGGCTTTCACTTGTACGTGAATAATACTCGCGAGCAAAGCCGCGGGGGACTGCTAGTGTGTTATACAATTTAATGTCATTTTATGAAAGCAAAACTCTATTATTCAAGATGGTAACCATTGTGCCTCCTTGAAGATGGAAATTAGAACAGCCGTTATTACGTTTTATCCTTCCTTCCTTTCTTGGGAATTTCATTTGTTTTGCCCCTGGATTTTAGCATTAATTTATGTATAATTAGTTTGGAATAAAGTGAGCACCTTTGGAATCGTAATTACTTTTTACATGCAAATAATTTATAGCTTCCTGCCACTCTTCAATGCAAGCAAAGCTACCTAAATGGTAATTCGTGTGTATATATTGTAAGAATCAAAAGTTAACACTTGAAGTCACAATGAAGTGTGTGTGTGTGTGTGTGTGTGTGTGTGTGTGTGTGTGTGTATATATATATATATATATATATATATATATATATATATATATATATATATATATAATATAATAGAAACGATGGTCTTCAAAAATCTCAATTTATCGCAAACCATCTATAACTAGCTTCATAGTCAGTTTTTACACCCAAGTGTCTTGAGTTTCGACCTGCAAATCATATACTTTGGTATTGCAGATGTCTTATTGCGATTGGCACAGTCAAGTGAGAGCCATCTCTACACACAGATACACAACTAATAACTAGAGGTACGTAAATTTCACATATACATTCCAGGTCAGGTTGAACGCCAATTATGTATACTTAATTGTCATGTCTGTGACTTGCTGGCGGCTGTTATGAAACATGTTTGACTACTGCAAGCCAGTAGTAAATAAGGAAATAATGCGAAGTGCTATCACTTGCTACCTGCTTGTACGGTACGTGGAGCTGTAGCCCTATATCACTGAGCCAATAAGAATCCCGCTATTGTAGTATTTTATGCCTGTTGGTTTGCAGGCAGCTACGTTGTGTCAGACGTACATCATCCGTAAGCAACTACAGCGTTTTCAAAGGTATGTTGGTCCAAAACACTTTCGCTATTTACCATCATCTCTAACCATGAGGCATAGCAGCAGATGTGCACGTAGGGTTCTGAAATAAATTATATAAAATTATTTTCACGAAACGTTAATGGCCCTATCTTATAACTTATATAGAGACACGGAAATTTCGCGGGTTCAACGATACGCCGGCTAGAATTTACATTACTGTGTACATTTTGTCTTCAGCTACTTTTTCGTTGGTTGCTGCTCCAGTGAGTGAACAGTTGTACATGTGACAAGGATAGTTTTCATGCAGATCTTCAAGTAAGAGTTCCAGTAATAGTGACGCGAGCGCGAAAGTAATTAATGTGTACACGAGTTTGAAATTTCGCGCCTTCTCAAAGGAATTCGCCGAATTCACGGGGGTCTATCTATTAACTATGGACTTGAAAATTTCGCGAATTCAATGACCTGTAGGCTAGAATCCATTGTACTATGCCTACTCAAGCCCCTACTATTTGTCCACTAGCTGCTACTCAGTGGAACGACAAACAATGAACGAATAGACGGGGCTTAAGTATGCATTTAATGGATTCTAGCCCACATGGCATTGAATTCGCGAAATTTTCCAGTCCCTATCTATAACGCTTACATAATCTCGCCTCTACCTACTGGAACACGCCATTACCTACTTGCCAGTGTAGCTGCGGGCTGACTGAGGCTATTCGCGGAACGAAATCTGTAAACGATGGTGGTGAATAGGACTAGATGGGTGAAACAACGCAGTTTGTCTCCCTAGAACCGAGATGCGTGGGCGGCGAACCGCGGAAGCGCAGTAAGATAAACACCGCCGCAGTGTTACCAACCTTAGGCAGTAGTTGAACGAGAGATCGTGAACATGTTCAAGCTGGACACATTCAGCAGCCATGCTTGATGGATAAAGTCATTGTTAGGGACCTGAAAAATTCGCGTTTTGTTTTTTAACACGAGCTAGAATTATAACAATTGTGAGTTCGTGGTGCTTTCGCAATTGGATCTTGACCACGGCCGTAGAAGAACAGGTCTGGACACTCGCCTGGATATTTGACCCCCTTGTTGTTTGGCTGTAGTTCACCAAGTCACCGAGAATGTTGCGAGTGTTTGGCGCTACTATCAGGGCGGTCGAGCTTAAACTCCCCAATTTTTTTTCCCGGGTTTATATTATAAAGTAAACAAAGATTGCTGGGGTCATAATTTAGGATTGTGAGCGAAGAAAGTATTTCATAAATTGATAAAAAAAAATACGTTTTTATCAAAAGTGGGAGGGAAGTGATCGGATTTTGAGCCCGACCGCCCTGATTGCAGCGCCAATGGCGCATAACACTCTGGTAACGTGGTGAACTGCAGTCAAACAACAAGTGGGTAAAGTTTCCAGGTGAGTGTCCAGACCTGTTCTTCTACGACCGTGGTCGAATCTAGAGGAACCGCATACTGCAGAAAGTAAGCAATTCCAACATTTTCACATTTAGTTTTTCTGTTGTAAATGGGTCAACAAATCACGTGCCACAGAAGGGAATCATGTCCGCGCGATAACCGAGGCCTGGCAATGTCTTCTGTGTGCTGCACTTAGGAAACCAGTCCAGGACAAGTTCCCTTTATGCAAAATTATTAATAGTCGACGTGTTCCATTTCTTCAGTATGCGGTTCAAAGGGCTATACAGGGTGAGGATGCTAACTGTTTAAAGCTCCCCGCAGTGACACTGGGGACTCCGAGACAAGTGATTCGACATAGGACATGTAGGGTCCAAACGGACGGGAAAGGCCCGAAAATTCGCCTTCAAGTTTCCATGACGTCACATCCGGTGTGTCCGCATCAGGCGCGTACGAACGAGTATTCAAAGGAGTTCCCTTCGATCCAACCTGTCTCTGTGGCTCAGTGTCTGCGTCAAA
>PNEQ01071429.1:0-22961 GCA_003012365.1 Medauroidea extradentata
ATGATTTCTAAGGAGGGCTTGTTTTTAATGTTTTAAATGTGAATGGATTACAGTGTGTGTATTTTAAATTTTTATCTATTATTACAGAATGGGATATATTGTTACTATCAGTTAATATCACAAACTTTGTATCTGCTTAAAATTGTTTGTACTGAGCATATGTAAATGTATGTAAATATATTATGTAATGTTGACTAAGGGCCTTATTCATAGTCGTGAGATAGTTCCGAGATAATCCAGAGATCATCTTGTGCCAGTTAGTCCAGGGTTGGTCCTGACTCGGACTGCCGTTAGTCCGCGTCTATGAATAAGACAAAAATTAGTCCGACGATAATCCCGCACTAGTCCGGGTCAAAAACGACTATGAATAAGCCCCTAAGCCTATATCCTTAAAGTGTACTGCTTGCAAGGGGATCTAGAGGTGGATTATTAAATAAATAAATAAATAAACAATACGGGGTTACTTCTACGACCTTGGTGTTGACCTAAAAGGTTTTACTCTGGCTCTCTCAGGAGCTTGAATAGTTGGGTCAAGTTGACTCAGGTCAACATAGGTCATTAAGTGCTGACAACTCTTGAAGGAGCGAGGAAAATGCCTTTTTGCATTGATTTAATGGCGGAACTAGCAGACAAATTTAGAAAATTTAATAATGAAGAACCATGAAATTTTAGAGTTTCTACAGCTGCACCAAATAATGCACTATAAATGATCATGTGCCTTCTAATGAAATGATGTGAAGAAGCTAGAAAAATACATTATACTTCATTTGTCCGACGAATAGAAATAATTCGTACTTACTACGTTTCTGTAAGCACTTCATGCAAAGCATTTTATTAGTAGTAAAATAGAATTAACCTTTGACGTGTGCCAAATATTGGCCATCATGTAAAAAAATAGTTTGTTTACTTTAAAAGAAACAATAAATATTGAAAGTGCGTAAAGGGTTGCGTAGCATTGGAATATATATTTATTTATGTTCTCTATTTTAAATAAAGGTTCATTTGTACGTGGGAGATTATGTATATCGAAACGAGGATATGTCAAAAGAAGATATCCTATTAATCGTGAAAAAGAAAAGGAACTTCCAACATTTCAGTACCCAAGAAGTACAGATTGGAATAAACGAGTGTATGCTTGGGGTCTAGCTGAACATGGAGCTTTAGGAAATCAACTGAAACACAAAAATTATACAATTTTACCCTATTATCAGAGGCCGAAACGCTTATATTTTGCAGAACAATTCCATGTGACTGATTTAACTTGCGGTTATGGATTCACCGTTTTCAGTGTTAAGAATTCTGATAAACATACAGTATTTGGATCGGGCCTTAACTATGACTCTCAGATTGGGTACCATGCACCAAGGAAAGATAATCCGCTTGGCATGATTGTTTACCCTGCACCAATTGAGCTGCCATTTCGTGATCCATCACGTGTTGAGATATTTCAGCTATCCGCAGGAAGGGCTCACCTACTCGTCTTAACTAATGAAGGCGTGTATGCAATGGGCAACAATGCATATGGGCAGTGTGGACGAAGAATAATTCACGATGAAGAGTATTCTGGAAGCCAAGTGGTCCACTGTATCACAGACGTTGAAGGTTCAACAATCAAACAAGTGGCATGTGGCCAGGATCACAGCATGTTCATAAATGAGAATGGTGAGGTGTATAGTTGTGGCTGGGGAGCTGACGGACAGACCGGCCTAGGGCATTATAACAATGAATGGCAACCAAGCCGTGTGACCGGTGACATTGTTGGCGAGAAAGTGGTCAAAGTAGCATGCACTGCAGATTGTGTATTAGCACTAAGTGAACAGGGAGTGGTTTTTGGTTGGGGAAATTCTGAGTATGGTCAGCTTCATCACAGCCACACACAAGTGAATGTTGCTAGTGAAGTGCTACATTGTCGTGGCTTGGGCAAAATAGTAGACATAGCAAGTGGCGGCACTAGTTGTATGGTTCTTAACGAAGATGGCAGAGTGTTTGTGTGGGGCTATGGCATCCTAGGTAAAGGCCCGAACGTTGACCGTTTGCTGAAACCTTCAGAAATCCCTTCAACACTATTTGGCTGGAACGAGTTTCAGCCCAACCAGAAAGTGACGTCCATAAGTGCTGGCATTTCCCATTACGCTGCTGTAACAAACTGTGGTGACTTATTTATGTGGGGCTTTAATCGTGGAGGATGTTTGGGACTTGGTCACGTGAAAAACCAGTTCTTTCCTTTTAAAGTTTCTATTAGTGCTTTTGTGATTAAAGTCAGCTTGGGCGTCGATCATTCTATGGCATTGTGCAAGTCTTTTGTTTGATAGGTACAGTAGGTCCTTATTTCAGCTACCGGTAGGCTATATTTTTTTGTCGAGGACAACTGAAACTTACTATGCAAAAAAAAATTTAATGTACCTACTGTAGCATAATGGTAACTTCCATTCCCTCACCCCTCTCTTTCCTTGCTCAGTAAAATTACATCAAATCACAAAAATGTGCAAGTGGTGTTTTACCTTTCCCATATGTTATGCATTGTTTGCAATGATTTAGTCTATATTTTCACTACTACTATGCAGATAGTGTATTGCGTGCCCTATTACATGTAATTTTTGTGTGAACATAAATCACATTACAGATCCTCTCCAAATCTTAAAAACAAGTATTTACAGTGGAACCAGCACTTGTCAAATGAATAGCAAATTTAACAATCATGTACTAGCAATGTAAATAACAGTGAGAATTCTGCAGATAATCCCTTCCTTTAAAAAAAAAATTAATAAGTTGAACGCCAATATAATCTCAGAATAACTAATGCTATCATACCAGAAGAGACACATTTTTTTTTGATCACAGGAATACAAACAAAACCATGTGTAATTTGACACACTGGTTTATATGGCGTGTCTTGGCAAAGAAAATGTAATTTGTTTCAGTCTAATTGAATAGCCTATTCATAAATTGTAATGTGACATTACTTACATATAAATTTTCTCATAGTTTTAATTATAAAATTTCAGCTCCGAAATCCTGACGATCCAAAGAGAAAAAATGTTCACTAAAAACTACATAATTTCTGTTAGCCTACAAGTTTATTATGTGCCGAAACATTATCTGTTGTTTACGTTGTTCTTGTACATAACAAATTAAAACTATTGCTTGTTACATTTGTTTAGCAGTATTATTTTGTCATGTTGGATTTAAATGCATTTTTAGAAAATATGTAGATATAAGGTAGTATCAGTTACGTTGGGCAAACAATCCAATACATTGATTGAAGTGTATCCTGGTATCAATTTAACACTCATAACTGCACTGCCGTCCGATTACGAGTTCTCTCCAAGGCCAAATCCTTCCTGAACTGTCCAACCCCCTTCACAGTAACCAACTCTTCCCGCTATACATTCCATTCCCTCACTGTCCTAACAAGTATAGACTGTCTACCTTACTATTTTCTCCTCCACAGTATCAGAATCTTTTCACTGTTGTTTCCTCTTCCCTTTGTACACCTCCTAATTCAGCTGGCATCCTCACCTTCCTCAATCACTCACTCCATTTACCAACCTGTACATTCTGACCAGTTTTTCCACTCTCCATTCTGTCCCATTTCCTTCATCTTCAGAGAAGACTTTTAAGTTGTTTCTTCCTCCTCCTGCCACCATTTACCTTTCACCCACCTCACTGTCTTTCTTTGTACATTCATCAACTCCTGCACCTCCACCTCCACATATGGGTCCCATTCTGCTGCAGCATATTGTAACATAGCCTAATTGTGGAATACGCCTAACCACTCACTGTACCTGTTTTCTCTATCTAAGGTCATCCTGCAGCACCACACCTAGGTACTATTCTGCAGCCTCCGCCATCTCTTGCCCATCCCATCTGGCGGATGGATGCATGTTATCGAACATTGTTCATACATTCAGGCAAGCCATGCGTCGCAAAGATATTTTGCAGGATTGATTGACATTATCACTTCTGAAGTTGTCGACCTTGTTGGAACGATTTCTAGCCATTTGGATTAGGCATCCACCACAATCAGATAATTTCGCCCTTGCAGAGGGCCTAGAAAATCTACGTGCAGCTGCTGCCATTTGTGGTCAGGTCTGGTCCAGAAAGAACTTCATACTGCTGCTCTACTATGCCTAGTTTGCTGACACAATTGGCATTATGCCACAAATTGCTCAATGTCAGCATCCAGGCCTAGCCACCAAAAATAGCATCTTGCTAATTCCTTCATTGCCACAAGGCGTGGGTGATGCAAATGTTCTTCAAGAATAGGCTTTTGTAAACATTGAGGAATTACCACACAATTAGACCATAATATGTACCCATGTGATAATGACAGTTCATTAAACCTTGACTTGTATTTTCCTGACTCTGACAAAGATTTACAGTTCTATAGGTTTACCCGCCCATTTTCTTGACTGTCCGCAACGTACCATCATCGTCTGTAGCCAGTGCAATGTCTGTGGCTTTGTATGGAGCGTCTTCAGATTCCAGCGAAAGGAGGAGGGTCTTCCGCTGTATCCGGTAAAGGCAGCCTATGTAATACTCAGATTTCCTAATCGCTCCCCTTGCCCGTACTTGACAGTATAGGAGAAAACGGAGAGAAACAGTCACCACAGTTGTCATACAAGGTGATAACGTACATTGACATGAGCTTGTTTTGGTCAAAAACCCTAGCAACGGCTTTTGGTCAGAAAAAATGGTGTAAGCCCTATCCAACAGGTACTTTTGAAATTTATTCAGCCCGTATACCAACGCAAGGCCTATCTTGTCAAATTGACCATAGTTGCATTCTATATATAGCTGACAGGGTCCTGAAAACAAATGCTATAGATCGCTCGTGCCCATTTTTGTCTTTTACCTATAACACTTCTCCCAATCCGTATGGGTTTGCACCAAACGTAAATACAAAAAGGTTTACCTTCATCATAATGAGCTAAACCCAATGTTGTCTGCAAGAATGTCTTACAGTTCTGAAAGGATTCTTTCTCGGTTGGTCCTAAATTCCATGCAGTGTCTTCCTTCAGAAGTTTGTGTAGTGGCTCAGCAATATGGGCTATCTCTTGTAAAAAAACTCTCGTAAAACTTTCTCACAATCTGGCTGAATTCCATCTTTGTTCATAATAAAGCCAAGAAAAGTCACTTGTGGCACTCTGAACTTACATTTCTCCTCACTTAAGGTTGAAGTAGAGTACAATTCCCTATACTTCTGCAACCATTATTACAGCAAGTGCATAACTCCATAAAAATTGCTCCAGGAACTGCTATAATAATCCAAAATTGTTGATTTAAGTTTTATATAAAAGAGGAATGTATGTAATTTATTATAGTTTAAAGTAAACCTCTGTGACATACTTATTTTATGTATAAATAAAATACTTCATCAAACATATTTTTAAAACTATTTACTATAGCTTATAGTTGCACAATACTCACATAACATGTTCGAAATGCATTAGAAAGTTAATTTTTATTAAAATCAATTACACTACAAATTACAGCTTCAGATTCTGTTATTTTGATTTTATACATGAAATCTATGTCAAACACAAAATTTTTTACTGACAGTTTAAGGTATCCAGGGTGTCTACTAGGTCACTAAAGTCACTAAAAGTCCCGAAAAAGTCATGAATTGTAAAAAAGGTCACGAAAGTCCCTCAATAGTCACTAATTTGAAGTATATTTTGGTGTAAGTCACGAAAATTATTTTAGGTTGTTTGATTCTTGTCGAATCATTTGTCAAACGTGCATGTTTACACTACTAGCATTTCTCGTGCACTTTGAAAGTAAAATAAATAATTAGTTTGTATATTAGTTTTCGTAGTCATCTTCATAAAGACAACTTAAATTTAGGTAAGTACATATTAATTACACATTTTAAAATTAGACATGCTTCGCGCTATCAGCAATTGGAGGAAACATAATGAAAATTGTTGGCCGTGTTGCACTTGTTATAAAAATGATTAATTAATTCTGTTTGAACAGTTTTTCAAAAAAAAAAAGTCACTAAATTTTACTTTTACAATCTGGTAGACACCCTAGTATCACTAACTTAGTTATCGTAAATTAATTACAGTGACAACAGCTATTAATATACGTCTATAATAATGTAAAAAACGTAAATTTTCATAATTTCTATTGGAACGTGCTGCAGTCTCAGTGAACATCAAAAGATAGAACTACTTGAAAAACCTACATGACTGAATAGGAGAGCAGATGGTTTATGGTGTTTGGTGAAGAGGAACAGAATGTCTGGGGGCTGTCTGGGGGGAAGGACACCTGTGTCGCAACAACAGTTTGGCAAAGAGGCAGGAGTGTCGGAAAGGGAGGGGGGCAGGAGGGAGTGTGACACGTGTCTCACAGCAACAACGCCCAGCAAAGTGAGCATCTTCTACCTCACCAGCCACAAGCGAGTGCTTGTTTTGTTTACGACTGCCCAGCAACGAGTCTCGCATACCGGTACCCCGCACTGTACAGTGGATTATGATCACGTTACATCAGTCTCTAGTAGAGGCTTCGCGAAGTCTTTCACTGTGTTAGGCGTTATCGAACAATGAAGCTGAACGACTCACGGGAGAAAATGTTTGTTTGCATATTTCTTATGTTATAAAATGTTATGATATTCCAGCCTGGTTCTATTAATATATTTAGTGCCCTGTGCACAGCAAATAAGAGGAAATGCTGCCTTCTGATGTGGACGTGTAAATCACAGTTTATTTTTATGTACTATTACAGAAAATATTTTGAAAACTAGTTGTAAATACAATTTGGTTAAGTTATTCATACTTATAACTTTTCAGAACATTTTTGTATTTTGTTGTAGTAAGAGCTGACTGCCACCTTTGAAATAGCTTTTCAAGGGTCGTCACTTAGATGACCAGATGCAAGATTAAATTTGCATCCATGTCAAACACATTCTTTTTAAACCACGCAGAGAATGACTGTATAGCCCTTTCGCAAGTACGAAGTATTTAATTTTATTTCTCAGTAGTGTTGACTTGCGAAAAATGACCTCAATAGTAAACTGACACACAAGGTTTTCCTTGTAGTCTTTTTCTTACAGGACTTTAAGCGGTGGCCACATTTTATTTTTTAATAGTCTGAAGTAAAGACCAATGCATGTCTCTCGCTTTGCACTTTACGAATTCAGGTAATATTTTCAGAGTTACAGGAGTCTAGAAAACCAGTTTTTAGTAATTCGGAGAGACCGGAAATCATGTTCCTAACAAGTGTGCTGAATGTTTGAAAACATAGAGCATAGTTTCAAGTGTGTGTTCTTTTTGTAGATAAACAGAATATGAATAAGTTAAGCAGTTTAGCGGAAAAAATAATATGTGTGACACGCTGCAACACCGTCAATGCACCAGTCGAGGACTCCTGAATGGCGCTCGAACTGCATGCAGCGTATTCAGATTTAGGTTTTTTGTCAGAGACCAGTAAACAGACTACTTGTGACTATGACTTAAGGCAACACGCACACTGGAAATATTTTATAGCCCTCAAACTTGCTAAAATCTGCTTGATCACGCGGTTGTTTCTCAAGTTATATGTAATGGATTTGCACGAAATTGAGGTCTTCAAGTACACTGGACTTCGCTATAGTGACACATTCAATAAAATGATAGGGTCACCGCTTACAAGTCTCACAGAAAAATTGTTACTGCGGGAACACTGTGCGCACGTTTACAACTTTGAGCGTACAGGCAATATCACAATACATGTGCCGGCCAACGTCGCTCGTAGCACCTCATTAATTTTCACCTCACGCGTACAAACATATCCTTCACCAGGCGGCCGCCTTAACGATGTTAGCAGTTTCATTTTTAATATGGCACCACTGATTTCACTAAAACAGACACTGCACGATTTTTTTTCCCATATGTGAATGAAACATTTTCTACCTCTGTAATCATGGTAAGGACAAAGTTATAGCGGTTTTAATTTTAATACAGCGCCACTGATTACACTAAAATTGACTTGGCGTGATTTTTTCAGTCGTTTTCGGTGCAGTACTAACACTTGATCTTATTTGTCGTGCTTTATTTTGTGACATAAGAATGATACACTCTTTTTTTCCTTATACTTGCGTTTACAACAAACATGTTGTCTTTTATTAAATGTAACATTTTCATTTTGTCAGCCAAACAAAGAATTTTGCTATCTCTCTTCGGTTTAGAAGGATCACTACAGTCTTTCTTTTAACGAAACATTATGCTGCAGGCCACAGAATTGTGTATAATTGCGTACTGTATATGCACTTCAAGGCCGTTCCCTACATGCGGGCAGCAAATGGGCAAACAAGACAATGTAATTAAATACACATGTGTGTTCTGTGTGGTAGCAGTTTGCGAGTAGGCAATGTGGCCCGTCATTTTGTATTGGAAGCATGCGGCGAGCGACAGAATGTATGCTAGTGAAGTACTGCCGCCGCCTGCACATTAGACACAGCATCGCTTCTTTGCCGCTTCCGCCCGCACCGCATCATACTAATGATAACAGTGTGCACCTAGCACATTGCATAACAAAGCAGATAACAGGAGCTGACAACACAAGACTAGCTGCTCTCGTGCACGGCGAGTAACAAGCTAGTAGTTCGTGCGGCACACTGTGCACGGCATGCATGGAAATACAAATTCTTAAGAATTTCATATTTATATCTAAATTATTTCCCCTCATTTTCCAACCGCGGATACGAAATCCACGGATAAGGCGGTGCGACTCTGTGTGTGTGTGTGTGAGTGAGTGTGTGTCTATATATATATGACACACAATCAAACAGTGTGATTGTTAAACTTATAAATCTACAGAAATGTTTTCAATAACTGTCAAAAGGAACTATTAACACAAATATCACTTACAATACAATGACAGACGGAGGAAGGTGGAGTAGGCAGTGCCGACAAAATGTGACTTTGAGGGTGGGGATAGCCCAAGACTAGCCATCTGCCAAAGACACAAAGACATTGTCATCTTTCCAACATGAGCACTACTAAGTCCAATCCAAATAGGAGGCTTTTAGTCTGACCACCACAATATTGTGATGCTCCTAAAGAAAATTAAACACGCATATCACGAGTTACAATGACATTGAGAAAATAATAACATTAACCAACATCACCATGCCCCATTCTTCACACATAATTACCATTCTAGGTGTAGGTTTGCGCATGCTTGCAGTGTGCAAACAAAACTATGTGCTACTGTACACAATCCAGTTTCTTATTTAACAATACCCAGAAGATAAAACCTGTTAAATGTCAAGAGAAATCTGGGCAGTTTTAGATTATCCCCAATTATTTATTGTGTACCAGCCTTAGAAAACAAGCTACTTCTTTCAAAAAGACTGTCACTTTTTAATTAGCGTCTTGTCTGACGTACTGCAAAGATGGAAAGGTTATGTTGTCTCTGTCAATTTAATGCGATCAAAGTTAATTTGATAGGCATTGACATGGTGCACATGCATACAAGGGCAACACATACATAAACAGAAATGTGTATAGTTGTAGTAAATGCATGAGAAACATGAAAATGTACAATTGCAAATGATGGTGTTGCTCGGGAAAATAAGTTGAAACAATGAATTTTGATCTTGTAATAAATATAAACAAATTCTGATTGACAGTTGTTTGTGACTGCCTTCTTTTAATGCGTAAGGAAAACCTCACAATATTTTTAATTTACATGTCTGTGGTAGTAATGTCGAAACGCTCGTCAAAATATCCTTGTGAATCCTAGGTGACATGCACAGCTGTGATGGCTGCAAATGTTCACCATAGAACACTTAAGAGAAATCTTCCAAAAAAAATCACTGTTCATTTCTGGACTTTAAATTGTATTGTTGTTCAATGTTTAAGAGATCTTTTCTAGTAAACAAATTTAAGAGTTCTACGTCGTTACTGCCAATAGAATATCTTAATGTCTACAATATTCTGTCAAAGGGAACCTTCATCACAATCTGGCGAGCAATAAATTTTTTTTTGTCAATAATAATCTCACATGCCCTAGGTCTGCAGTGCCTCTGTGGGTGAGATACGATCTTGTGTTCGGCAGTACTATGACTGTTTTTTTTTGTTGCTACCACTTATTTTAGAATGCTGTTGATGTTTCCAGGGATGTGCGTATCATCCTGTGAGTAGGAGGGTGAAGGAAAATAATTTTATAACTACGAGGAGGCATAGAAGCATTTTTTGATTTAAAGGAGGGGCATTCCTTGCAACACTGAAACTCACAAATTAAGCTGGATGAACGTGGTCCACTCCTCGGGAAAAATTTTGTTTTCAAAGTGAAAAAAGGTGCTATTTGAGCATTTTAGATACTTAAAATGCTAAATATACATTTATTTTTGAATAGTGATACAGCATTTAGTTAGTGGGGAAAAATATATATATATATATATATATATATATATATATATATATATATATATATATATATATATTGTCCCCTTAGGCAATTAATGAGCAGGGAACCAACTCCCTATGTTAGCACGTTCCTGAATGTATTCATTGGCGTGAATTGCTATTGCAAGTAAATTACATTCTAGATGCACAGTCTGATTTACGTGCGAGGACTTACTCACATATCTGCTCTTTCTCAGTTTTTCGCTTCCAGTTATAAAATTTTGTCTCATTAAGACCTAGGCTACATTTGTAATAACACGGCTACAGCACACAAACAGTACAGCTGCATTAAACAGGGCACAGAATACTATGCTACACTCTTGCACTAGAAACGCCTAAAATGTTTAGAGATACTATTTACTGTGTTAAATAGCCCTACTCTCTATCTTTCATAATTTAATAATATCAAAATATTTACTGCTCCCCTTCGTGAGTGAACGATACTTCTACACGACTTCAAAAATATTAAATTATACTGGCGTGGCATTCCCCTTGATTGTTGATTGGCTGTGCACAGAACATGGCATACAGTAAAGTTAAAGTTTGTTAACTCCTTGTGGGCCGTTTGTTTGCCATTTTCCTGTGCGTGTGCTGTGCAGGTAGCAGCTGCTACCAATTAACACACCAAGTTCCATGCGTCCGTGCTTTCGTGTGCTGTTGCCATGTAGCCCGGCCAGGCTTGATAATTTTAGGGTTTCCATTTGTGTCACTGTATTGTGTTGTAGGCCTAGTGTTCCACTACATTTTTTAAATTTCTTATTTCATTACAAAGAGGTCACTTTATACACTTGCTTCTACTTGAGAACTTCCCAAGTTTGAACATGCTTTCATAGAGCATCTTTTGTGTTAAAAGTAAGTCCACATACTTAACCATCGAACTTCACATCCTATGTTGACTGGTTTTATGAAAGTTAATACTTATACACCTTTCATGCGGGGACTTGTGTTGCGTATCGGGATGTACAGGAAGTGATTGGGCAAGTTGCAAATGTCACACCACCCGGCTTAACAGTACCACCATCAGGAGTTATCTCCTGTAAATCTGGAGAATCAGATATATAAATATTGTAGTAAAAGACACTGTAAATATGGAAGACCTGAGTAAACAAACTAGGCGCTTGAGGCATGTAAATATAAATGTTTGAAGGAGGACTGTCAATAAACAATCCTGTACAGTAATATACTGACTGTATTTTGTGGTTTTAATTTAACTAACCACTACACAGGAAGATTTTCACAGCCTGCTGGGAAATTTTGTTGCACAATAGTAGTAGTATCATTAGTAAGAAATGTGTGGGTGTTGAAGAATAAAAGGGTGAGTTTTCGCATGTGTAGTCAGTAGTCTAGAGCTCGGATTCCCACTGAGCAGTCTTAGGCACTCAGCCTACGTCATTAAACACCATGCTGACTGCGACCTGGTGAGGGGGCCAAAGGCAGCATCCGTCCCACACCCAAGTCAAGTGGCCAAGTTAGTTCAGGGAATACGAGATAATCCCTAGCACAGTACACGGATTAAAGGGAATTTACCTTACTAGTTACAGCCACAATGTGGTCTGAAGTGTAAATTGCCAGCGTGTGTAAATACTTGTAATTAACTAGTGATGAAGTGTAACCAGTGAACTTAAATATAATCTGCGAATACATTGTCTTAGCTGAGAAACTTGTGTAGTTATTTCAAGTATGAGCCCAACCAGGAGTAGAGATAGGAGCACGAGTTAGTGATACAAATTGAACCAGAGGATGTTCTCTCACTCAAGGATTTTTAAATTCAGGCAGCCCTAGAGCATCACAATTCTTGCTTGCCTGATGATAACTTGCTAACTGGCATAATACCGGCTCCCTAGAAAGTGCCTGGCCATTCACTCTCACTCCCTGTCCTAAGCAGGAAGTACCAGCCACAGGACCCTAAGACTCCATGACTCAAGGCTGAAAGTGTGAGCCATATATTACGCGAGGCCCAGTGCCTAGTTCAGCCCTCTGATAATGCAGTCCAGACCTGAGTCGATGCCACACCCAAGAATTCAGCAACTCAAGTTCAAAGCTTGGTTGGTTCTTCGCACCTCTTGACTTCAACACCAGCGCTCCGTGTGCATGTTCACTCCATGACCCTACTTCTCCGGTTGCCCAGGAAATATACACTACTACCAGAGGGATCCTTTTACGCTCCGACAAGCCAGGGACAGAGACCCTTAGTAGGAACCCATAGAAAGGAGGACTGTGACAATACATGTTGCTACACAGTACGGTGCATTATGGGAGTTAGTATGGCAACTTCGCCCACACGAGCATCTACGTGGTTATGTTTACATGCCGGCGTTGCCATAATAAAATACTTGCATAGTAGCATGCTGATTATGTGAACAGTGCCAACATGTGCATGGCAGAGAAGCCCTGGCAAATACACCCTTTCAGTGGCGGCCGGTCAATGTTTAGTACTCAGTGCTCTGAATATAATGTCCTTCACCCCCTCCCCCTCTAAATTGCTATACTTTCTTTCCCTACTAATGCGTAATCATATTTTTAACTCAAAGGTATAGAAATTTTGCTTTACATGTATTGAGAAATTGCACTACGTTTCATGGTAAGCAGTATGTAGCCAATAAAGTGTGCTGTAAAAAACTTTCAACTTAAAGAATTAAGTTTAGTTTTGTATTATGTAATTGTAATTTACAATTACTCTTGTCTTCTTTGAAAACATAATATTTAACAATATTCTCAGATCAGCAGATATATTATGTCAAACGTGTTCAGCAGCCATAATACACACTCACATTGTTGTACAGCTGTTGCATGGCATAGTCTGCGCCTTCACGTACGTATGCAACTTACCCAACAATACGAAACTGGTTTAGCTTGCAAAAGGAAAAAAATGCCTATAGACAGTTTGTGATAATGTGAGTAGCCTACTTAAAACAAAAGCCCTGCTTAATTTCTATTTTCAGCCAGTTCGTATCTTTCCGCTGCACATTAACAAAAAGATTACGACATGTTTTCCAACTCGTAGATAAAATGCCACCAATATCGCATGCGAGACGTCTTAAGACTACATTAGAGCTCAGCTTGTCTAAATGCAGAAGCAATTTTATAACACACGCATATCTTCAGCCTCGCATCGGCATATCATTTTGATACGATTAAATAACTATTCCGAAAACTATAACTTAATAACTCCTTCAATTATGAAAACTAGACGTTTCATGTGCTTCTCCACTTGAAAATCAACACATACACTGCGCAGCTCGTTTTAATATCAGCTAGGCCTTAGGCCTGCAATATTTATGATTACAATTACGAAACACGTAAATAAATGTGTGCAGTTCTTACCACGTCACATTCGGAAAACAAACTTGCCACTAATAAACCACGGACACAAACCTTAAAATAATTTCCCACTTATCGTCAAGCAACACAGAATTTTCACAAAAATCTAATCAATACTGTAAAATTTGACTTACTAAATTATCCCATCATAAAGCGTCGGTAATGTATCCATTGCGTCAGAGACTAATAACATAGAGTCTACGGCAGTTCATTATTTATGCACAGTATCACGTCATTCACACCCGCAACTTACAATAATAATACATAGTAACGTACTATTCATAAAAGTTTAAGTCAGCTACACATCCATGCGACACCGAAAATTACTTTGTTAGAAGTCTGCAATGTACAAACACGTGCACAACGCGAGCGGCCATCATTGTCAACGCGCTGACGTAACTGTCGCACGCTTGCACAGTAGGTAGCAGGGCTACTCTGCTCATTGCATGGAGCAGGTGTTGATAAAGGCGAGGTTCCGGCATCTCTCTATGCCTCTGATTAGGACAGGGGGTAGGAAAGGGGAGTGACAGCAGTGCGCTAGTCGGTGGGAGCACCGAGCCAGGTTTACACTATAGTAAAGGGCGGCTTACACGAACGAAATTACTTGAGAAAATTCCGTCCACCTATAAAACATAGCGCAAAGCAGTCAATCTCTTATAAAGAAAGGTTAGAAGTATAAATTGTGGCACATTACCTGAAATTTAATAAAATTAAGTACAAAATAACTTTGTAAAAGTTTACTTAGTTCTACAGCACGAGAGCACGGCCTTACGCACCGCCACTGCACCCTTTGAAAAACATGGTCTATGAAAACACTGCACGCTAGTTTAATACTTCGTGCCTACGAGACGATGGGGTATTAGATGGACGAATTACAGTATATTCAACTTATTGCCTCCCCCATTTCGGTCCCATTTAATATTCTGCCTTCCATCTAAGGGAGTGTGGTGAATTGACCTGGAGGATGGGGAAACACTGACAAACTTGACCCTGGGCACCTCGAGCGCAGATGATCTGTCCCTTCTTAAATTTCTTAGGGGTTTCTGAGAAAGTTTTGTGGTCTTTGTAAGAAGACGGCAGTAGCTTATTATTGTATAGTAACAGCCAAGTACAATATTTTCTTCTATTTCAATACAGTACGAAATCTAATTAATTTTAATTTCTACTAGGCATAATGCCTAAAACTCGAAAACGGTCAGAAGAATTTTATCAAACCTGGTACACATGACCTACATATTAAGGTGACTATTTTTGTATTTCATTCATAATTTGCTCATATTTTCAAAACGACTTCAATTTTTATATTTATAGCATATTATGATGTATCTGAACAAACACTTTTTCAAATTTCAGCACACTTGATATACGTATATTTATTAATAAGCTGATATGACTTACGTGATTTGTTCATTTCATGTTCATATATTAAAAATTTAGGAGTATTTGAACATCTAACACACAAAATACCTGGATAATCAATTTTTTGAATTTCATCAGACTAAGCACATAAACAGATCTTAATAAAGTAACATGACAAACATATTTTGTTCATACCATGTTAATTGTTACACAGTGGCTGCATTTGAAAATTTCTTTACCACATGAGATATCTAAACAAATCATTAATCAGAATTTCACATAACTCGGAATGCACTTTGTACCTAAAACAGCAACTTCAGTTTTATGTAGCTTGTTCACGCCAAATTAAGTTTTTAAATACTGTTGCACTTTGAACCTTCTTTGACCACATGAAATATCCTAGGATCATTTTCTAAAGTTTCTTCAGACCGTACACATTTATTACTAAGTAAACTAACGTGAATTTAAAGTTTATAGTTCTATTGTATTTAGTATTACACATGCACACACACCCAATCTCTCTTTCGCTGTCTGTCTCTTGCTGGTACCTACAACATCATTTGCAGGGTTTTCAATTTAACGCCAAAGTATTTCAGAAACAAAAAGGTTTTGAAAAGTGATTAATGATGCAAAATTATGTTAAATGTAATTAATGTCCATTTCAGAAACATTCTGAAAAGGAAAATTGTTTCACTAAATTTTCTGAGGAATTTGCTCTGCTTCTGTAAACAGTTTTGTCTATGTGGTTCATGGCCTTCGTGCATTATTGGAAGGGACAGTCTCAAGCATGCAATCATATTCTCTAACCACACAAAGTGGAAGGAAGAGCCAAAAAAAGTGCACGAACAGGAAACGATATATTATGAATGACTTTCAAGTGGTGACCACTAGATGGCAGGCCAATAGAAACCTCTAGAACTTCCACCCCACCTAATACCTGGTCTGACCCTGACTCGAGAAATCCGGCTCCCTACTGTATGCATTGTAAATGTAGGTGACCACTTATGGATGTTTTAAGCCAATTTGCGCCTTATTGCAATGCAGGCAATCCTTAACAGAAAATTGAAATTGCTACATGTTTTCAAAAGAATTAATGCCTTCAAAGTTCAAAAACATATGGGCTTCAGCATTAACAGACCAACAATAATTACAACAGAAATTAATATTAAGTTAGAGCTACGCAGATAAAAATAAACATGTGATAATCCATTGATAAATTAATTTAAATAATAGAACAGAGAAAATAATATTAAATAACAATGATAATATGGACATGTTACAATTTCCAAACTTTTTATTTTAACACAACATGTAGGACCACAAATATTACTCCAAAACAACACACATTTTCTAAATATAACTGTTAATCAAGCTCCTTACTTATCTGCCAAATAATAAACACAACAGCTAACAATGTGAATTTTCCAAGTCATCATAATTCCCTTGCTTCACTGTGTTCAAAGTATAAAAAACAAGTGTATACTGACATTTTTGTTTGAAAATGTTTTTATTTATATGTCAGATATATTTTTTTGGCAGTTTTAAGTTCATGGTGTTTGCCATGCCTACTGAGCGAGGTCCACGTTGTACAGCCCAACATGTCACATCACACACTACTCTATCAGTTTCTTGGCCTTGAAGAACCGTCGCAGATAGAGCACCTGCCAAGTAGCAAGACCCAGCAGACAACACATGCTGAAGATGCTGAAGTACAGCACTCTACTGTTGGTGGATTCTGCAACAAGACAATACTTGACACTTCACCAACAATGTTTCATAATATTCAATACAATTAGTAACAACTGGCTATCAACACAGTGACAACATCATCCAAACTGTCGCATGTACCATTTGTGTCTCTCATCTCCTCTTCTCGTTTGCGCATAACTGAAAAGTCCTGCACGATGGTATCAGATAAATCTTCAAGACGTTTCAATTCCACTTCTAAAGGTTTCAATTTAGCTGCCTCTCCAATCTGGAAAAGGAGATATCGCAAGTTATTTATGTCGCACAGTAAAAGTTACCCTAAAATTTTTACAACTAA
Source organism: Medauroidea extradentata (assembly GCA_003012365.1). Lineage (NCBI taxonomy): Eukaryota > Metazoa > Arthropoda > Insecta > Phasmatodea > Phasmatidae > Medauroidea > Medauroidea extradentata. Next base: position 17,119 of record PNEQ01071429.1, read on the forward strand.
TCTTGTTTTATAGACGTGTATGTTTATTTTTCAAAGCCTCATGACCTTGCTTCCTTGCTTATACTTTTTTGAAATAATTATAGTTTTTAAGCTAACACAAGAGCAGACATCACAATTCTGTTTGGCAGTTATGATAAAAAATAGTTTTTTCAGTGACAGCTAATTTCTTCCAGATAAGGAATTACTAGGTTTCAACTACTGTCAGCTATCAACTTTTTGTTAGTTACATTATTAGATAAAGCCTTAATATTTACTGTCTTGAAAAAATGAGTCAATAGTGAAAACCATTTTAAACAAACCCGCTGAACAGTTTTTTGATCACTTGCTCTCATTTACGTTTAAAAAATTATTATCATGAAAACAGTTTAAAAGGGGAGCATGTCCGTAAGCAAAACTGGTAGCCCATAGCACAAAATGCTACCACAAATGTTGAAGTCATGTAACAATGTGTGTGTGCATCAGGTTTAATTCCCGACAAGAGACGACCCTGATTTTCACACATGGGAATTATGCTGGATGAAGCAGCTGGTCGGTGGACTTTCTCAACAATAAAATAATGTATGCAATCCATGTGACAGAAAACTCACTCAATGTAAACCATTAAGTCTGTTTGAATTTATTGTTTCACCCATTCATCAGGAAATAATAACATGTATTGTTTTAAATCTTGGAAATCTCAGGACACTAGTCATCACTTAGGCCTAGTTCTTTTATTGGAATCCATATGACGTGGTGTATGCACTTTTGTGGTCATTTCAGTCACTCCCATTAGTCATTTTTTTCTTGTCAGCTGGTTTTTTTTACAAAATAATGTATACATATTAAAGTTTCAACAGTTTCCGAAAATCTGTAAAGATTTTATCTACACTTAGCTGTGCCAAAAATGTTGATACATCCATTGAAACAGAAGTTGGTAAATAATAAATGGTAAATACAAGGTAATAGGGATCAACCTCTCCAAACTGTACTATATTCATAAATTCTTCACAAACTATTAACTGAATATAAAATGTTTGAAATAAATATTGTGTGCTGTAAATAACAACAATAATTTCATTCTTAAATATGAGAAAGGATTATTGTAGAAATTTGTGTTGGCAACAAATTTGTACCCGTAGACTGTCCAATAAGTAACTGATAGAGACATGCAAAATTTGCATAATTTTCTGACAGCTAACTAGACTCCAAGTGACTATAGGCTCGTTCGACATCTCCCGCTGGCCGATATTTTAGTGAATTGTCGCGGAGAATGCTTACACGGTAGGGACGCCAATCTATGTAAAGACGTAACATACGTAAATGACAACACATAAAACTTTATGGCCAATTGAAAAGCAGATTATGCTCTGTTATGTATAGGAAAGTGAAGTTTAGTCTGCTACCAAATGATAATGCAAATTTCTCTACTGATAAAAGATGATACCGTAGCTAAATACTAAAGACTGTTGAACATCCCTCCTATAAATAACTACTACAGATTGTATCTCAGTAACAGCTGCTGTGAAAATAGTGTAAACACCAATGTACAGTGTAAGGAATTGAATAGGGATGGTGCTTTACACCTAATATGACACTTCAGCTGGTCACTCCACTTAATGACCATTCAAATTACAAGACGGCTGCAGTTCCTACGCCTGTCCCCTCAGTATTGCAAGGATACATAGGCCTACACAATACCTTAAATGCAGTACACAATGCAGGGAAATGAAAAACTAAATAAATTATTGCACCAAATAGAACAAACAAACTCAGAAAATTCTGAGTGAGATAGGCAAAAGGATATTTTCAAAATTAATAGTGGCACTGACCAAGTTGCTAATTTTAAATCTCTACACACAATTAATTTTATTTTGATAATCTTGATAAACTCAGGCGAAGACTTATTAATGTTTCTTGTAATAGTGCACCAAAAATAAATAAAATTAGTCCAAAGTGAAATAAGTATTTAAAAGTGTAAAAATTTTAATAATTTCAAACAATGGAAACTGTAACCGCAAATATTTATTACTGTACTTCAGGCCGGTTTCACCATTGTTTAATTTAACTCGGTTAAACTAAGCGAAGTTAAAATTTTAACTCCATATTTTACTGCGTTTAAGAACTTTTCGTTTCACCATGAAAATAATTCAGTTAACTAACTGGGTTTAGTTAAGCGAAGTTAAGTGTTTTACTTTTGCAGAATTGTACGTATCAACAAGGCGGTGGCCAAGAATCAGGTACTAATCTATGCATTTTTTTCTCATTATCTTTGGATATTCAGTGCATATCTTTAGATTTCTAAACGTAAATAAATGCGGAGAAAGTTGAGTGGGTTGAGGTTATAAAGGACGCATTTGTAATGTTTATTTAATAAGTTATAATGTGTACTAAAAATAGAGACAGTGGGCATCCTTTTATAACTTAAATCGTTGTTTACACCTAGGTACGAAGTCAACCAGATGTAAGGGCTAATATTCGGCCTAAAGGCTTGCAATTTGAGACTACATTACATTGGTTTACACAAGATTTTAATAATGGATAATACTGATAGGAACCTCATGTTGGCTCTGATGCTTTGTGATCATGCTATAGATTTTATTAAAAGGCTGCGACAAAGAAACGAACATTTAAGTGGAAATAATATGTTTTTCTATTATGATGGAAACACAATATATTGTAGTGTTTGATTTAGAACACTGCGTGATAACCTTTTAGATAGGCAAAAATTCATCACAAAATAATTATCTTTATAATACTCAAAAATTTCTCAGTTCTCGCGAAGCCATTGTGGTAGCCTTCAAACATTACCATTTTAAATCCTACTCATCAAATATAAAATTAAACTTCCTCACTGCCATAATACTTCAAAAAACCTCAGTTGTAAAGGACTCTATTAGAATTAAGTACCTAACATTTTTCAAGACTCATCGCATATGGTCCTATAACCTCAAAAACTACACACATGTCATTAAACGCCGCCATTTTGTTACACATAAAACGAGTTTAATAAGTTAAATGGCCAAAAATGGGCGTTTTAAGTTTTAGCTTTAGTTAGCTTAATCTGAGTTTGTGTGTGGTGGGATGCAGTAAAAGGATAATCTCAGTTAACTCAACTTTCAACTCGGTTTATCTTGTTAAACGATTGTGGTGAAACCAGCCCTTAGTTGTAAAATATGAACGTGTTCACACTTTCAATGGAAATCTATCCTCTAGTTCTCAAGATTTCACACTTAACGTCAAAATAAACTGAGTCTTTAAACCAAATATACTTGCTCCGGCTAGTACGCAGAAATAAACTTGCACTAGGACCACTGGGTCTCTTAGTATGATCTCAAAAATAGATACTATTTAAAAATCTATTATTTGCTCACAAAAATATTACAAGATATCAAATTAAATTAACAAAATAAAATGTCTGTAGGTAAAAGGTTTGTTGGGAGGATAGCAGCTACACTTAGCTATAGGGAGAAATGACGCTCAGGCTAGACAGTTTTCTTTGCTTGAGGTTAAGTTTTTCCTTCAAGGCCTGCAGCTTAAACCTCTTCTTAATTAATCAATCTTAAGCTTGGCCTTGATTAGGTTTAAGTAATGTTATAAACTTAAATTTTAATTTAGGTTTTGTTAATGTAGAAGGGATGACCACAAAATATACTCTAATTAATGAATTTGGTGAAGAGAACATGATTGATATATTATGTATGTGTGAGCATTGGAGCAAGGAAAATGAAATTGACTACATTAAATTTGACAACTATACTTTAGTAAATAGCTTTAATAGGAAAAACCATGTTCGTGGAGGGGTTGCTATCTACATAAACAAAAATGTCATCCCTAAATGTAGGGTTATGGATATAAATTTTTTTTGTACTGAACTGGATTTTGAAGTAACTGGAGCAGTTATAGAAGCTTTTAAATTAGTTATTGTTGTACTGTACAGATCTCCAAATAGTAATAAAGGTGAATCTTTAACTAAAATTGACTATCTGTTTAACTTTTTAAATAAATCTATATGGAATAAGTTTAAGGTTGTTATGGATGGGGATATAAATTCAAGTTTTGATGTAACAGTAACTAAACATAGTGTTACAGAGTTGAAAAACATTCTAAGGCAATATGACTATTATTATACACACAGTATACCAACTAGAAAGACTTCATGTTTAGATAATATATTCACTAATGTTAATAGAATCAGTATAACCAATGATGAAATTATGTCCCCTTATTCTGACCATGATATGGTTTGCCTTAAAATAAATTTGGAAAGATCTAATAATACAAGTCAGACACCCAAAATTATTGTACCAAGACCAGGCAATAACAGATGTAAAAGTCTTAAATTTTAGAAATTTTCTAACTAACTATAATTGGACTGATTTGTTGTTAAGGCCAACATATATTTTTTTAGATTCTGCAGATTCTGTTCTCGAAAAAAATTTTATGGCATTTCTAAATATGTAGGAATGTAGTTTTCCCTTACGAAAATATAAAGTAAAAATGAATAATAACAAACTTAAAACATATAAAAATAACAATGATCGGTACTCTCCTGTACTAGCTAAAATGAAATCCAATGTAATATTGTGTTCTGATCAGTATCTTCTTTATTGAGGATATGTATTTGAAAAGAAATGCAAAACTATCTTTTGAGATCTTGTTTCACGTTTCAGCAATTGGCTATGTAATCCACTTCATAATTGTGTAATTGATGTGTAAATGAAATTGTGATCTGGTTATCCTTTGTGTGAATGTTTTCAAAATGTTTTTTTTAATTATATACATAATGTGTGTGTGAACATTACATTTTTTTTTCTAATTTGTAATTAAATTATATATGTAAAATGACGAATTCTATAGCAAAACTGTATTTTGCTCAAAGAATGATTAATAAATACAATACAATGATCTTTTTAAATAATTTGGGACTGAGAAATACAGACAGTCTTATGTTCAGGCACGAAACAAATATAAACACGCAATAATTGATGCTAAGACAAATAAGAGTAGTTATAATGTTAACAAAATTATGACGTCAAATAATACATGTAAGGTTGCCTGGAAAATAATAAATTCAGTAGTCAAAGACAATACTGTAAGACAAGTTAAAAATGTCTCACCTGATGATTTTAATTACTTTTTTTATCAATTCTGTTGATGAAATATGTAAAAACATTTCTGAAACAACAAATCTTGATCATCATATGATAAATTTTAACCATATTAATTCCAGCATGATTGATTTTACTTTTAAGTTTATAACTCCACAAGCAGTACTGAAAACCGTAAAAAATATTAAGTCTACTGACAGTGTGGATATTTAAGAATAATCAAACAATATTTTAAAAAAGATTGTTGATTGTATATTACATCCACTCACTTTATGTGTAAACTAACAGTCCCCCGCGGCTTTGCTCGGGAGTATTATTCGTAACTGATAATATTTACTTTACCTGAAAAACCTCTTTGTACACAAGATTGGTACTTCAGTCATGAAGTGTTAGAATGTCCAAGCGGCTAGTTGAACTAATTCTGCAGAAGGATAAGTAGCTATAGCTGTCCATGCGAAAAGCAGTCTTAAGTTTGTCCCTGCCACTAACAGCGACTTCGCCTGGGCCTTATTTATAAAACTGCAAATTTGACGTTCTATGGTTGTTACAGACATCTTAGGTAAGAGGTTAATCGAATGAGAAACATCTGTTTACCCTGTGCACAACCATTGGTGACGGTGCCCTCAATTATATATTGTCAAAATATTCACTTTAACTTTATTGACATTACAAAGTTTCAGAGAGTTAAGGTTTCGCGGAAACGTATTTGGTGCCCCAAACCTGAGATTAGTGAGATGATATATCGTCGGTTTACTG